>PVKZ01003536.1:0-127353 GCA_004027375.1 Macroglossus sobrinus
AGAAGAGAAGAGAAGAGAAGAGAAGAGAAGAGAAGAGAAGAGAGAAGAGAAGAGAAGAGGGGAGGGGAGGGGAGGGGAGGAAGGAAGGGGAGGAAGGAATGGGAGGAAGGAAGAGGAGGAAGGAAGGAAGGAAGGAAGGAAGGAAGGAAGGAAGGAAGGAAGGAAGGAAGAAAGAAAGAAAGAAAGAAAGAAAGAAAGAAAGAAAGAAAGAAAGAAAGAAAGAAAGAAAGAAAGAAAGAAAGAAAGAAAGAAAGAAAGAAAGAAAGAAAGAAAGAAAGAAAGAAAGGCTTGTCATCATCTCTGTACTTATTTAAGAGCAGGAATTATTTTGACTTTATAGAGTCATAGAACTTTTGCTATCAAATTATTTGTCTGGAATACAGAAGGACAAGATGACAGTTCTAGTCCCTGGAAGAAAAAATAAAACACAAATTCAAGGATTAAAAATGAGATATTCTGAGCATAACTGCCCTTACAAACTCATTGCTATTCAGTACATTGATATAGAGTGCCCTAGTATAATGTCTGCAGGTAATGTACACATTTTTTAAAACTTGATACCCTCTGATTATTTATTCCCATGTGTCTTAGACATGAGCCAGAGATCTTGAATATGTCTTTGCTTTCATCTCAAGCAGTAGTGCCAGACAACCGGAAACACATTTACAAGGTATAGTACTTGCTTTTCTTTTTCTTTAAAGATGTCTGTGTATGTGTGTGCACTATATGACTATATGATATATGTAAAAGTAAATAGCATATATGTGAATATTGAAGCATATTAATGGAAAAAATAAACTCAGCACCAACTATAACATACCTTTATATTGTTGACTTCTTTCCAAAACCCGTCACCTGTTTCCATCTATACTGAATCACTATTGTGAATATTGCATTTATCATATCATTGCTTTTTCAAAATAGTTTTCATCTCACATATGTACACTTAACAATATATATTTTAGACTTCCTATTTTGGAGTTTTATTAAAATTATATCATTCTGTATGTTGTTTTTATGATTTTTTAAACATAATTCATGTTAAATTGATGAATCTATGATTCATCTATTTTTTTTCCATGTGGGTGTCATTCATTCCAGTTAAATACCACACTGATTTACTTTCTTTCTTGTTATTGGACATTGGGGTTGTTTCCACTTTTTGTTCTTATAATCAATTAACAAAACTATTATGAACATTTTTGCTTATGCCCCTTAGGACACAGGGGCCAGAATTTCTACAGGGCATATACCTAAGGGGAGAATTTCTAGATCACAGATTGTGTGTATCTTTAACTTCCAAGAAAAGACTAAATTATTTCCAAATTTGTGGTTCCACTTTGTACTCCTGCTAACAATACATGAGAGTTCTCATTGCTTCAAATCCTTGCTCAGATTGGCATTGTCAGTTAGGTACCAATAAAAACATTGAGGTGCATAGAGATTAAGTAAAATGCCCAAAGTCATGCAACTATAAACTATGCTGTGTCTTAAAAGTTTTTACAGTTTTCATATTATCCAGCCAGCTCACCAGGACAGAAGACTAGCTAGACATTTAATGTCGAGCCCTAAGTGAAAGTTGACTACCAATTCCCTTAATCCTTGTGGTGGTAGTTAAGAGCTTAGATGGAGCCCAACCCAGTAGAGGAGAGAATATTACTACCTTGTAAAGAATAGTGTACTGTATTCTAAGAGGAACACAAGAGAAATATAATATATGGTTTCTATCCACTGATACTTTACATTCGAAAGGTAGGCTTAGATAGTCACATAAAACAATTCAATAGTAATTCTACCTGATATGCATTTATTCTATTCAATTCCATAAATATTTGCTTGAGTTTACTCTATTTCACAAACTGGCTAGAGCTGCCCAAATCAGGATCTGTATCCAAGAAGAGAGATGAGGGAGGTATAGGTAATATTTGAAGGACCTCAAGGTTTCATGAGGAAAAGCAGGCTTGTAAATTGTTGGTTAAAATTCCAGTGTGGTAGTGCACTCAAGTATCAGGTATTCAAGAGGAAGATGTGACTGACATATCCTAGAAGACCAAAGAATGCTTAAGCTCAATCTTACAGGATACATCTTTAATATTTCTAAGAATGGAACATTTCTTATTTGGGAATATAAATTTTCATTCCTAAATAAAAATTGATTGTATTTGGCATTTCCTTGGTACATCATAGATATGCAAACCTGAAAGTATAGCTCATTTATAGACACTATCAAACCTTAGATGTTGCAAATCAGTCTAACTTGGGGCATAGCATTTAGAAAATCAATTTAGTGAAAGGCCAACTGCAAGGGCAATGGACACATGTATTTTCACATCAACACCTGTCTGCTAGCTAATACAAAAGCTATGTCATTGACTAGATTGATGCCATGAATAAAAAGATTTCTCAAGTTTAATTCCTTGCAATGCCTTATTTTCACACATTTCAAGAATTTTAGGATTTGGAAATATATAGTGTGTTTTTGTCATTATATTTTTAAAATAAGTGTAAGATGCCATATTTTGACATATGCATCAGTGGTACTTTACTTCAGATGTATTCGTTCTTTCAACAGATCCATGCTAGACATCTACTCAGTGCTCGGTACCATTCTGGGCACAGAATAAATGACCAATCACAAGGCAAGCAAGAGTCTAGTTTCAGAAAGGCTAGAGGAGAAACACTGAGAAAACTATGCAAGAAATGAATAATAAGTTAATTTTAGGTAAGAATTAGAAGCACTATGAAAAAAATAAATAAAATAAAAGTAGTGGGTTAGAGAATGCATTGGGAGCTGTAGAAGAAAATTATTTTAGCTAGGGTGGCTCCAAAAGACCTCTCTGAAAATATGACATTTTTATCTAAGACTAGACTGATAAGAAGTACCAACCATGAAAGATCTAGTAAAGAAAAATCCAAGCAGTAGGAACAGCAAGTGCAAAGGCTATGAGACAGAAGTGACCTTGGAGTGCTGAGGGACAGAGGAAAACCAGAGTGGCTGGAGAATATTCAAAAAGATTGAGTGGTCAGAGCTGAGACCAGGGAAGATGGCTGTAGACAGATCATAGAGGGTCTAAAAGAACGCAGAAAGAAGTCTGGGTTTTCTTTCCATTAGAAAGTCATTTGAGGGGTACAAGCAAGGTATGATGTGCTTAGATTTAAATTTGTTAAATATTGTTCCAGCTACTATGAAGAGAATTGACTGAAGGAGAAAAGAATAAAAACAGGAAAATCAACTGGGAGGCAAATGTAATTGGGCAAATTAAGACATGATAATGGGTTAGACTAGAGTAGTAGAAGCTGGTAAAATATAATTATATTCATGATGCTTAGAAATAGAGCTAGCAATATACTTGTAAACTGAGATTTTGGTTTGGGGGATGATCAAGATAAGACTAAAAAAACACTAAAAAAGAATTGAAAGATAGAAAAATAGTTATCTTTTGCCATGTTAAGTCTAGAACACCTATTACATATCTGAGTGAAGATGATAAATAAACTTCTAGAAATATGGTTCTAGAATTCAGAGGAAAGATATAGAAAAAAAAAGAGATTTATATTTGTGAGTTACCCTTATACAGATAGCATGTGAATCCTTGCAATTGAGTGATGTCATAAAAGAAAAAGTATAGAGAAAGGAAAGAGGTTACATACACAGACCCCCCATGGCCTCCAGTGTTTCAAGAATGTGATAGAGGAGGAAGAGACACAAGGGAGATTGAGAAAGAACATCAGTGAGGTAGCAGGAAACCAAGAAACTGATATCACAAAGTCCTAGAGGAGAATTTAAAAAACGGAGCTTTTGTCAGTGGTTGATGTGAGGTCACAAAAGATGAGGACAGATATCTGACTAGGATATGGTGAATTATAGAGCTCCAGTAATCTTGATAAAAACATTTTAGAAGTTTGGTGACAATGAAAGCCTGATTAATGGCATATATTAGTTAGCTATTATTGTAACAAATCGCCATAAAACTCAGTGGCGTAAAATAACAACTATTATTTCTCACAAGATCATGGGTCTACTTGTTGACTCTGTTAATTCAGGCCAGCTCAGCTGATCTCAGCTGGGTTAGCTGAAGAAGGTACAGTGAACCAGTGGGTATCCTAGAAGTCAGATGTTCTAGGGCAGCCTCAACTTGGACAATGACTCGTCTCTTTTGCAGGGTCTCTCAGTCTCCCAAAGAACAGTCCTGGCTTATTTTTAGAATGGTGACAGGGTTCCAAGAAAAAGGAAAGAAGGGCACAAGGTTTCCTGAAACTTTGTCTGAAAATGGGCACGCCATCAATTCTCTTATATCTTATTGGCAAAAGCAAGTCCAAGTTCATCCTAGAATCAGAGTAGGCAGAGACTACAAAGTTAGAGACCAGAGGACATGAATACAAAGAGGCTGCACATTAGAGCCCCAAATGCAATTAGGTTACCATATGTGGGCAAGAGGGTTGAGGAGAGAACAGGAGGAGGGTGCATAGAGACAGCCACACTATTCTGAAGAATTCTACTTTAAACAAGTATCAGACAGATGGATGTCAAACTAGAGATGTGGTGGTGTCAAGAACTCTATTTTGTTTGCCTACTAGATTTTTTTTAAAAGGTAGAATATGAAGGAGTATGTATCGAAATGATTCAGGAGAGAGAGAGAGTTCAGGAGGGAAAAGGATACCTGTGAGAACAAAGTCGATGAGTACATAGGTGACAATCAGAGGGGTTGGCCTTATGTAGAAGCAGGGACATGTCTTCAAGTACAAAGAAAAGAAGGAAGAGCATGTGCTTACCTGATCACCCTTGTGTTAAATTCGATTAATTTCTGAATCATCAAGGATTAAGAAAATTGTACCAGCTCAGGGAAATTAAAAAAAAAAAAAGATGCTTACAAATCAAAATATACATATTGGAGGGGGGCGGTTACTTCTGCTATGAAATAAAGCTGTTGAGAGACAAAGACAAAATGTGCAAGAAGAGGAATCACCTGGGATCAATGTCTTGATTCCAGAAGTCAGAATAGTTCACAAAGACTTGCAAACCTAGTGATGTAAAATGTGCTTATAGAGAAGTCACTCTCCAATGTAAAATACTGTTTTGGATTCATGGTACAAATTTGCACTCTACTCTTAGAATGTTACATGTTGAATGTGTGATATTAAAACATCCTTTATTTCACTGCTCACTGAGGAATTGATATAGCCATTCAGTTAAAGATTGCTTAAATTTACAATCCACTGAAAGCATGAAAAATTCAGCAGCTCAGTATCCAGAGCTATTGAGCTAATTGCCCATGACGTGGGTCAAATGTCTTTGAGCACATAATACCATGTAGGCAAATTAGTGCAGACAGAGGTGTTTAGAGGAGAAAAAGTTGCAAAATTAAACTTTAAAAATCTGAGTTTATTATGCAGTTTTTACAGAATTTTAGAAATGAAATTATAGATTGAGATGGAGCTATGTGTGGCAGACAATAAACATAACATGCATAGTTACTGTTTCAAAATCAGAAGTCCTCTTTCATTCAAACCTGGTTTTGATTTCTCTGAAAACTCAGGCTGACTAAGTATCTAAAAGCTGAACTTTTTATGTTGATTGTTAGGTCTTTAATTTTATATTAGTTAAAGCCACTACCACAGGACTCCTAGGTCAAGAACAGAAGCTTCCTAATTTCAAAAGGCTTCCTGTAAATCCTCCCTATATATGATTTTATCCTGGGTAGATTGCCTCAGGCTGCCTGTGAGGATCGTAACACGACAGGTCAAGAGCAATTAAAGACAGGATGTGTTTCCTTAAGTTCTTGATTTCCATTTTCCATTAAAGGAAACATTCCAAAATCAAAACTTTTTCAATATTTTTAATCTGACTCTAGAAATGCCTAACTGTACTGAATCCATCACATAGAGAGGGATGAGCAGGTAGAAGTGACCTATAATTAGATACATATAGTAGGGCAGAGTCATCGCAAACAAAGCAGGCCAAGCAGACACCAGAAATAATATTGTATGTCAACTATAATTAAAAAATAAATTTCAAAATTATAGTTAATGTCATCAAAAAACAACAACCAGGAGCACAGGGAAGGGAAGAAGGAAGAGATAGCGGAACAGACCAGAGGCAGTTAAATAATAAAACAAGTTCATTCACTTTGATAAAAATGTATTGAGTACCTACCATGAGTCAGACATGGTTTAGAAATAAAAATGGGGAAAGGGTACAAGGCGAGGTAGAGTCAGTCATGTAAACAATATACATGTGGCTCTTCAACAACACAGGTTTGAACGGCATGGGTCCGCTTAATATTTTTTCAATAAATACTGTAAGTGTATTTTCTCTTCTTTATCATTTTAATAATATTTTCTTTTCTCTGTCATACTTTATTATAAGAATACAGCATGTAATATATATAACATACAAAATATGTGTTAATTGGCTGTGTCAGTAAGGCTTCTAGTCAACAGTAAGCTATTAGTTTTGGAGAAGTCAAAAGTCACATGTGAATTTTCCAATATGTGGGGGATCGATGCCCTAACCCCCGCATTGTACCAGGATCAATATTAATGTAATATTAATGTAATGCAATGGTAAGGTTATACAAAGGATTCCATGGATGCCCAGAGGGGTGCTTAATTGAGTCTGAGCCTCCAGAGGATGTATGCTGGCAAGTATATTTTTTGAGCTGTATCTTAAAGGGAGGGATAGAAACTATGGAGGTAAAAATAGAAGATTTTGAACAGAGGCAAAGCAGAGGCCCAGGGTCAGGAAATATCATAATATCTCTAGGGGAAGTATAAGCAGTAAGGCTGGAGTTGTTAACAGACAAGGTCATGAAGGACATTGTTGGCTAAATCTGAGTGAGTAGTTACATAACCACACTCATATCTACAGATTATAGACAAAAATGTGTAACTCGTCAGTTTGAAGTAGCTTGCTCTTTGGCCAGATGAAAAACATGAGGGCAAAACTACTAATTTCCACATTCAGCTTTTACTCTTATCAAAATCAGACTAAACACATTTGACAATCTCAATTCCAATTTTTCGTCAGCAACGAAGCCCAGTATTTACACTTTAACTTTTCCTGAAAACTTTTCCACTAACCTTTGGTTATTTTGAGGCAGTTAATTAATTAAAGCCATTAGGACATTGTTAACTAAGAAAAGGAGTTTCTTTAGGGACAGGATTTTGATGCTTTGAGTGGCATTGGGAATACTAATACTGAAATAAACTGAATAAGCCATTTACTGATAGTGTTCTGTTATGGTAAAACTCTGTAAAGTGCAGCCTACAAATACTGAACTGATATTTAATGAGCTCTTAATTATGAAAAAAAATAATCTTTCTGGACTATAAAAAGATCCAATGCTTTGTTTGGAAGGCAGAGCTTAAATAGCAGAGTTTATTACATAATCTGAAATCTAGTACCTCTCTGGAAAGCTTTAAAAGATGTAGCTCTTACATATATTTCAGCTGTCCTGAGTAGCACAATAAGCTAAATCTTTTTTTTAATTGTGAAATTTCTGCATTTATATCATCATGTTAAATATCATTGGCTAAATTCTGTTCTGTAGTTCTTATAAAGCCAAATTCCTAGTAATCTAGTAATTAAAGAGACAACTACCCATGTTACAGCTGCAGATTGACTCTCTAACAGGAAAAGAAACATCTCACAAAGGCTGAGATCAGATCCTTAATGCGCCTTCAACTTGCTGGGGAAGAGATCTATTCCGAGCATAAACACAATCCTCCAGAGATAGTCTTTTTATGATGCTATTAAATGTCTAATAGGTGTTCAACATCAGCTGTGAACTTGTGAACCCAGAAGAGATTTGGAGTTATTTATAAGTACAGAGTCATATAATACAACACATGCATACATGCATGCACACGCACACACACGCACACGCACACGCACACACACACACACACACACACTTGATATAAGCATAGTCATTGCACTATCACCGCTGTAAAACTTACCTGTATAATATAAGAGGTCCTAAAAAAAAGAGAAAAAAATAACTACAAAATTGATTATAGCAACTCTACAAAATCAATAGCTAGCCATATTAACACAAAAAAAAACATTTACGAACTAAATGACATGCTGTTTTGTACTGTTGAATTTTTTAGTTAGACATGTATTATATTGTCTGCATTTAAGAACCCTACATAACAAACTTATTCCTCCATAGTATACATAATCTTAATATTAAAAAAGCATTCCAATTTTAAAAGTGCTGGTTGGAATCCTTTGTTAGGCCTTAGGGACTGGTAATTTCATACTTCCCAACCAGGCATTAAAATTCTCATTCGTAAATAAATGCAAATCTCTATTTTTGTAGTAGATATGGTCTTGAAGAAGTCTTTAAATACAAAATTTCTTTGAAAATTACAATGTAGTACATAAAAGGAGAATTGGCTAGTTAAGTAAAATATATAGGAAATCCTTTAATATGGTGAATCCTTTGGTAAATTAAAAAAAGAAGATCCTTTAATAAATGTTTTATAAATTAAGATTTTGTGTATATTTTCTTAAACTGGACAGATATGTATACCTTATTCTAAGGCAGGAAAAATTCTTATTGAGTGACTTGGGCCTTTGGGAAGATTACTCAATCTTTAATACTGAGTAGGGTGCTTCAAAAAAAATCTCTTTTTTTTATTGGGTGACCAGATTATTGCCCATATCTCGAATATCCATTTGGTAATCTTGAATAACCATGTAACAAATCATTTTTAACTGTGAACAGCAGAAACCAATTTATTCATTATATCAGAAAAAGAATATATTAAAAGACAGATATATATATATATATATATATATATATATATATATATATATATATATACACATATATATTCTCACAAAATATCAGGAAAGGCCTGAGATATCTGGCTTGAAGACTAAACAGGCAGGAAAAACAGTCCAATTCCACTGACAGTTAAGTTCCACTGTTAATATTATAGCCTTAGAGTTTGACCTGGCCACCCAGAGCATGGAACTGTACCCCCAAAATGTGTGTGGATGTGAGGCCTCTTCACATCACTCTCTTCTGAGCTGAATCCCAACTGAGTTATTGCCAATCTCAATCCTAGCTCTAATGAAAATTAGAAAAGCTTTTTTGTCTTTTACCTTAGAATGATGTATCACATGCTGACAGATTTTAAGAGAGGTATTCAGAAGGTATTAGGAAGACCATAAATAAGATAAATATTCACTACAGTCTACCTAACATCGAAACACTCCATTTTCCTCTGCTTAAACTCCCAAGCATTGGCAGTCACCACAACAAATGTTTACATCTAACGTAATGCAACTATTTAAAAAAAATTAAAATGCACTCCCTCTCTGAAAGAGGGACTACCCAACAAGTCAACAGTTACCATATCAGCTCCAAGTCTAAACCAACAGACCTCATTCTAATAGCCTGCAATTGTGAATGAATGGAAACATCAACCATCACCCTTGGGTATAGTGAAATTAAATAGGTAAAATAGTAAGGGAAACAGAGAAGTAAATTAGTTAACACAAAGATTTTTTTCTGCCACAAGAAAAATTAGCATTTATTCAACTGTATGTCAGTCAAATAGGCCTTAGGTGATGTCACCAGACCTGCCACCATGATCAATTTATTTAACATCTCAATGAACATGCACAGGTTTGTCTGGGAAATAGCTACCGACAAAATGGTCATCATGTATAACTGACTCTCATGAGCCTCTTCTAGAATGGAGAGTATTTTCTGGATATTCAGATATTCTTATAGTACCTAATCTGAAAGGCTAATTTACATATTTCTCTCACAGAACTTCTTTTCATGAACCTTTGTGTCTATTTATTCCAAGCTCATAGATTAGTGAGTAAAAATTTTAGCATCTGTCATAAATCATTGTAAATGTATACCCTAAGCATTTGTCCTTCTAAACAAAAAGAACCTGGGGCATACTTTTCAACCAGCTATCCACTGGGAAGATTTTACTTCTCACTAGTCTTCAGAAATTCCTCAAAGTGGGGCTATATTGACGCAATAGTCCGCGTTCAGCTAGTGCTAGTGTAGTATTAATGAGTCCACTTTTAACTTTTGCCTTCTTCAATCAAAGGTCATTGAATCTGGATGAAAGAATGCTAATAAAATAAGTCACCTGTACTTTTTGTGATGTTAAACCGTATTCCTGGTTTGCCAGGGAAAGTACCAGTTTATCTCAGTTGTCACAGTATAAGTATTAGCAGTGCCCTTTTTACTTTTAAAAATGTCCTGGTTTTCAGAAAACTAGTAAAAGAAAACACAGACAGTAAACCCTTCAACATTTCTCTTAGTAATTTTTGGAGGATATATTTTCTCAGGCAAGGGAAGCAAAAGAAAAAATAAACATATAGGAATACATCAAACTAAAAAGTGTTTGCACAGTAAAGGAAACCATCAACAACATGAAAAGACAACCTACAGAATAGAAGAAGATATTTGTCAATGATACATCTAATCGAGGGTTTATATCCAAAATTTATGAAGAACTCATTCAACTTAATACCAAAAAAAAAAATCATCAATTAAAAAATGAGCAGAGGACCTGAATAGACATTTCTCCCAAGAGGACACACAGATGGCCAATAGACATATGAAAAGAGGCTCAATGTCACTGATCACCAGAGAAACACAAATTAAAACCACAATAAAACATTACGTACACCTGTCAGAATGGCTATCATCAATAAGTCAACAGACAACAGGTATTGGCTAGGATGGGAGAAAAGGAAACCCTTGTGCACTGTTGGTGGGATTGCAAATTGGTACAGCCACTGTGGAATATAGTATGAAGGTTCATCAAAAAATTAAAAATAGAACTATTTGTGACTCAGCAATTCCACTTTCAGGTAAGAAAGAAATCCAAAACTCTAATTTGAAAAGACATATGCAACCCTATGTTCATTGCAGCATTATTTACAATAGCCAAGGCATAGAAGCAACCTAAGTGCCCATCAATAGATGATTAGATAAAGCAGTGGGAGTACATGTATACAATGGTATATTACTTGGCCATAAAAAAAAAGAATGAAAGCTTACCATTTGCAATGCATGGATGAACCTAGAGGGTATTATGTTAAGTGAATTAAGTTAGACAGAGAAAGACAAATACCATATGATTTTTCACTTATATGTGAAACCTAAAAAACAATAAACAAACAAAACAACAAAAGTGTCCTGGTTGAGATAATAATATATATTCACCCAATACACTCAATACACATTAATTTCTCTGCTGGATACACCCAACTTTTATCCTTGGTGGATTGGCTCACCAAATTATCCTAATTCATAATGGACACCATGACTGATGGTCAGTTGCTTAAACTCTACTAGAACCTATTGACAAGAAGAGACTTGTCAATGAAGACATGGCTTTGTTCCAAAACTCTAGGTATCTCTGCTATGATTCCTCTACCATGATTTGCACCCCATGTGCTAGACATACTCTGAATGGCACTGTAGCCACTCCATCATAAGAGCAAATGGTAGAATAGAGTGCACTATGGTTTGCCTCTGCCAGAGAGGCTTCCCTCCACCTACGACCCTCTCAAGTCTGGCAGTCTTTCGAGTGATAGGGCGAATTATTCAGGAGCTCACTCCCAAATACCATAGGCATTTCTCCAACCTCCAAAAAGGCCAACCAAATTTGTGCCTCTTTATTAGTCATATAGCAAATTAAGGGCACAACCCTACTTTTCAGGAAATATCTTAGCAGGTCTCTTAATAGTAGATCCATTAAAAGGTAAATGAAGCTGCAGGCCCTGTATTTTCATGCATGTTGTTGGCCTCCCTCTGGCACTGCACACCAAGGCACTAGAATATCAGCTACTCCCTGATCTCACAGTCCTTTTGGCATCAGTGTGGTAGAATACACAGTGTCCTATGAAATGGTGAGAATATCAGGGTGCCTGAAGACTACATTTTTTTTCATGAATTAAAGAATTAACATGGCCCTGAAACAAGATGAAAACAATGTGTTGTTCTCCCTGTAAGGTCAAAGAAAACTGCTTCTGTTGTTCTTCGTATACTGAAATAGATAAAAATCAAGAGCTAGATAATAGATGCCATAGAAGGTCTTCATTTATTACAATAAAGAGATAACATTTGGAACAGCAACTGAAATTAGTCCCTACATGAATAAGCTGATAAAATCATGTCACTTTTATCAAGACCAGTATGCCTTCTGAATGGTCAAGCAGGTAAGTTTAATGGGGTTTCCATTGATTGGTATTGGCTTAAAGTCAGTGTCCGTGGCACTGCGCACAGTTACCCAAATAAAGAAATACAAGTTTAGGAAAAGTTAGGTGAAAGTTTAACTAAAGTGTTACAATATATCACAGAACCTATCTTCAAGTATACCATGCCTCCTCCCTTTCCTTTTTCTCTCTCTCTCTTTTTTTTTTCCACTGTCTGGTTCTGTTAATTGACTTAGCTCCTGGAATTGAAGAATTCCCATGACTCTCCGTGATGGTGGCCCAAGTCTAGCCTCTTTTTACCAAACCTGGATTCTTGGTTTTATTGTTTGGTTTTGGTTTTCTGATTCAAGTGAGATTTTAATAGGCTAGCTATCTAATTCAACCCCAGAGACCCCATAATCAATTATGTACCCTCAGATATGCTTGCAGATTATACAATTCTTATTATGACTCTACTTTTGCTGCCTATAATAGAAACCGTAACCACCTCTGCCACTCTAGGATCCATCACTCCCACTGAAATCACAGAGCCCATATCAATCTCACTCCGACCACGTAGGCAAGTTATTTAAGCTCTCTATTAAAATTACTGGTATTTTCTGTGGTCGCTACTTCCTGTACGTGCTATTTCTATTATACCTTACAGTTCCAGTTACTGTGAAGAAAATGAGTTAAGACATGCTAAACGTTTAGAACAGTACTTAGCACAAAGTAAGAGTGCAGTGTCAGTTATTATTATATGTTTTCCTTTGAATTATTTTTTTTCATAATAATTTAAATATATGACTGTGTACAGCACTCTATGTAAACTGACTGCAGAGATCTATCCATCTTGTTTAATTATATACGAACTACTTTATTATTAAATAAAATTTTTTCTTATTACATAAAATTATTAACCAGTCTGTACAGGCGATGCCCTGAAGCACCAGGAAGTCCTTGTATTTCTCGTTTCCTTTGTGTTTATATGTAGAGTCAGAGTGAACAAACCAATTCTTCCAGAATTCTTTGGTATTTATCTTTGTGTTTTTCACTAGCTAGTTCTCTAAGAAAGTCACTGGAGATGCCATAAAGGATAATGGCTTTGAAAAGACCAAACCAAGTTCAAATCCCGATTCTGTCAATTGCTGGCTGTTGTTCATTTAGCAAGTTTCTTAAACTCAACTTATCATGTGAGGACTGAATTTTATTATATGTAAAATGCCCAGCAAAGCATTACTTAATAAATGGTGACACTTAGCCCTATTAGTAATAGGATTACTAACATCAACACAAAATCATTTTTGTTATTTATGACACATACAGTTTCAGTGAATGTCCTTTAAAAAAACATTATAAATAATCCAGTAAAGGGAAGGTGAAAACAACAGTTTTAGAGTATTACATTGGGTAGCTTTAGATCGCAAATAAAGCTGTCTTAGTCCACAGCAGTAATTGATGATCTTTATTCACAAGGGGAAAAAACATATATTTCACTCACACCTCACTAGGTCTGAGTTATGGAGGCATTTATTATTTTAAGCGTACCTCCCACTCCTCACCACAATCCATAAAGTGTTCTTTCACCTGGCACCCTTGACAATGTGAAAAGTGCAAATGTAGTTTCTAAATAGCACACAGCAATTAGAGTAATGATCTTTACATGTTCCGGACGCTGGACTGCTCCCCACCTACCCCATGTCAGCTGGCTAGGAAGGTTTGCCATGGGGTGCTACTTTAAAAGCCTCTTTCCTATGAAAACTATGAAAAGAAATTGTCTACTGAAAAATACCACTAAAAATTGAGCTTGCATCTGTTTTGCCAAAAATGTTAAATTCTCTCAGCAGTTTTTTGAATTCTATTCCAAAGTAATATTAAACCATTGAAGACAACACTGCATAATTCAAAAGAAAAGAATAGATATGCTCCAGCAAGGAAAATTGTATAACACTGTGGTTTAATGTAATAGAAGCCAGCATTATCTGGATCTTTCTAATAATAATTTCAGCCATTAAAGCACCAGGGACTCCATCAGTCAGTGCAAGCACTATATTCTGACTCAATTACATTGTGCATTAAAAGTAGTGGTTTTACAGCCTCTGTTAGACTTGCTGTTACCTTTGAGTCATACTCATTGACCAGAGGAGCAGGGAAAACCCTTTCTTCTAAGGGAGAAGAAAACTAAAAAGCAAATTTACTGGAATGCATAATAGGTACTCCTTGGGAGAATGCTCTAGGTTTCAGTTCATTTCTTCTTAAGACGAGCATTCCCACTGCAAACATCAGAGTAAACATTATGCCTCATTATTCCTTTGCATTGTTCATACAGCACACATATAGGTGTAACACTGATTAATGGAAAGAGATTACAATACTCAATGACTCTGAATAAGCAATGGTGAAAGCAAACATTTACTAGACTCCATGAATAAAAAAACTCTAATAAAGCATATGAGGTACCCTCGGTACCTCAGGAGGGTAATGACTCTAGCTACCCTAGTGAAAAACAGAGTCTCCTTTCCTATGAGTCGCTGGACTCGATGTGTGGTGTTCAGAACTACACAACCTCATACATTACTCTGAAATGACAAAGCAAGTAAATGACAATTGAGAAAATAAACTCTTCAGATACATATGGTTTGCTGGATATTTTATAAACTCAAAAGCATATATGGGAGTTGTATGTGCGGGCTCTCATGGTCTCTAACTAAAAAAAAAAAGAAAGAAAGAAAAAAGAAAGCTTTGATTTTCACAAATTATTTCCCCCTATAAACTAAATAAACAGTATTTCTGACAAAATAATTCCCTAATACAATCTGTCTTGGTCTTCCAGCAAAACTTTTTAAAAATAAGAATAATTATTATAGATTGAATTACAATAATTATTATTGTAGACTAAATAAATCGGTAAATTTTTCACATGGATATTCTGCCATAACCTGAATATCAAGATAACAAAGAAAGAGGACACCAACATTGGTTTTAATAGCTGCAAGGTGAGTAAAACATGTTACCTTTAATACCATCAGAAATGTTAAAGGCAATTTAGATCCGTGATCTTTAAGCCAGACTAATCTTTAGAATTCTTTATTGAGACTTCTTTGCACCATTCGACTTTCTGGGCCCATGCCAGACACACTGGTATGACTGGGTTACATGGTTATAGGCCGAATTATTTCCCCCCAAGCTCATATGTTGAAGTCCAAACCCTCGGTACCTCAGAATGTGACTGTATCTGAAAATAGAGCCTTAAAGAAATGATTAAGGAGAAATGAGGTCTTTAAGGTGAACCCTAAGCCAATTTGACTATTGTTCTTATAGGAGGATATTAGGACACAAACAGGCACAGAGGAAAGGTCACAAGAAAACAGGGAATAGATAGCCATCTACAACCAAAGAGACCTCAGAAGAAATCAACCCTGTGGACACCGTGATCTCAGACTTCTAGGCCTCACAATCATGAGAAAATTACTTTGTTGTTTAAGCTGCCCATTTTGTGGTACTTTATTAGGGCAGCCCTAGCAGAAGACTACTATATCCACTAAACCAGAATCTCTAGGTATTGTCCAAACAAAAATTTTCTCTTTAAAAATATCCCTAGGTTTACTTACCCAAAGGAAATGAAAACAAGATATTAAAGAGATAATTGCACTCCCGTGTTTATTGCAGCATTATTCACAATAGGAAAGATATGAAAACAACCTATGTGTTCATCAAAGATGAATGAATAAAGAAGTGATACACACACACACACACAAATGGAATGCTATTTAACCATAAGAAGGAAATTCTATTGTTTGTGACAGACAACTTGGATAAACCTTGAGGGCATGATACTAAGTGCATTAAGTCAGACAGAGAAAGATAAACACTGCATGATACCACTTAACACATAGAATCTAACACAGTTGAACTTATAGAAACAGAATAGAATGGTGGCGACGAGGGCCTAGAGGTAAGGGAAATGGGGGAGATATTGCTCAAAGGGCACAAATTTTCAGTTAGAAGATAAATAAATTCTGGGGAATCTAATGCCAAGCATTGTGATTATAATGAGCAATAACACATTATATACTCAAAAGTTGTTCAGAGAGTGGATAGATCTTAAATGTTCTCACCACAAAAAGAAATGGTAATTATGTGGCAGGATGGAGGTTTTAGCTAACAGCTATGATGGTAATCATTGTGCAGTATCTAGGTGTATCAAATCAACACATTGTATACCTTAAATTTATACAATGTTATATGTAACTTATATCTCAATAAAGATAGGGAAAAAGATACCCCAGGTAATTTTGATAATTGGCCAGATCTAGATCAACCCCACCAGGCAGCAGTTAAAGCCAGTTATTTATTCATTCACTTTGTTTTGTTTTTTGAAAGAAAGATTACAGAGCATCTGCTCTGAACCAAGAATAGTTCCAGACACTGATGAATCAGACACAATAATTGCATTCAAAGAGCTCACTGTTTAAAGGATATAGACATAAGACGTGGAATTAACACAGAGCAGAAGCTGTCAAAAGAGTACAAAGAAAGGGCACTTCAAGTTTACAGAGGTAAAGGAAAGTTTCTTGAGAGAGATGATGTTTGAGATGTATACTAAAATAGGGGTAGGAGTAAACCAAGTAAAAAGAACTGGGAGGAAAAGACAGCATGAGTGGAACTACAAAGACATAGGACAGGATAATCAGTGCACGGAACCATGAGTAGTTCATAGCTGCATTCTGTAGATCTACTAAGGGAGAATACAGACTATACTTGAAAATGGCCATTAAGTGACCCTGACCCAAAGCATTAATTCCTCTCCATCCATATTTTCCTACAATCCCTAAAATTAAAAAAGAAAATAGCCACAAGAAGAAACATAAATAGTTTAATTCATTTAGAGATCTAGGATTTTTGGATTCTAAACAAGAACCAACTTCTGATTTCCAGATTCTATTAAAAGCCTACAAATATTTTCAGTGAAAGTGGATCACAGATCTTGAGAACAAGAATACAATAGAACTCTCTGTAATAATAATCTTCTAGATCAAGGCCTTAGTTTTATTTGAACATATCAATAGAATTATTTATATGTACTGTCAGAATTATTTTTGTTTCAGTGAGAAACATTTACTTAAATCAATTTTAGTAAAGAACTTACTAAGTTCAAAAATTAAAACTAATTTCATAAAATGGCAAAGTCCACAGTCTCAAAAAAAAAAAAGTCCTTGGAACACACCGTCTCTATCTCATCCATCTCTTGGGTCTCCCATTCTCTGTGTTGGTTTCATTCTCAGGGATATCTTTGCCATGTAGTGGGAAAACAGCCAATAGCAAGTCAGACTTCTATCTGTTTTGTACATTCTTGAGATCTCTTTTAGATATTTTCAATAAACACCATTAAGAAGGCTTCAAATGATCACAGGAATCAGATGCCCAGCCTTGAACCTACATCCAGAGGAAGAACTCATGGCCATCTAAAATACATGAACTGAAAATAAGGGAGAGGCAGTTAGTCACCACCACCACCACCATCACTCCCAAAAGAGTCAAACTGTTGTTATAAAAAAAAGAATGCTTCCAAGGCAAAATGTCAATATCCATTACAAACACAGAACTCTATTAATCTGGATGAGGGATTAGAGGTAAGGAAAGCCCCTTCTTCCCCTCAAAAAAAAAAACTTGTACTTGGAAATTATTGATATTTTTTATAAATATACACTTTAGAAAATGTTCAAATGAAGGGAAATGAACTCTCAAGCTATAACTTTTCATCTCTCCACATTGGTATCATCACCATTGCCAGTGCCATTATGGGTACTGCCCAGTCCAAAATGCAGAGCATTGTCCTTACTATAAAGGGAGCCACTGGCCGCTCTGCTATGGCACAGACTCAGCTCCATCCCATCATCCTTATAACATTCATCCCTGTCTACATGTCCCAAGTTCCCTAGAGCTAGATTCTACATTTGACTATATCCCACTAAGAGGTTCACTTATGAAACTTCAATGGTAGCGACAAGATTGTAAGCAGGGTCTACACAGATCTGACAGTCATGGTTGTGGAGGCCTTAGGTTTTCCTGCCACAGCTCTAGATGAGGTTTTGGTCAATAAGTAGAATAACAGAAGATTTCTGGATTTCTTTTGGAATGCTGCCATGATGTGTCTGGGGATTTCTTTTACTGTCTCACTTCCATCTCTGTAATACCATCTTGGTTCAATACACACTCAGAAATTCTCTGAGCCAACTTATTAATACTCTGGAATAAATTCCTTTTGATTTAAACTAATCAGAGTGAATTTGACTATAAAGAAGAACACTGACTAATACAAGGAGAGACTAGTATAAATATAGCTGAGACTCTGATAGAATAAAACTCTGCTTACATAGCATTTATATTGCACTGCTAGATAAGACCATGTTTATAGAATATTATATATATATATGCATATATATATGCATATATATATAAATTAAGCTCATATTAAATTTTATCAAGCAAGTCAGAATGTTCTCTTGGCCTAGAATTATTGAAAGAAGCTTAAAATTAAAAACTAATTTTTTAAATAGACTGTCATTTACTGAAGGCTTACATATAAGATAAAATTAAAAAGCAACAACTAGACAGAAGTTGGGTAAATACCAAATCTTAGTTCTTCACAAATTAAAATTACAGACTTTCTTTAATATAAGAGCACAATCTAAGACATCTTCCAAGAATTGTCTTGAGAACAGAAGGGAGAAAGGATCGCACGACATAGGTAAGAGAGGAGACAATGTGTGACATTCAGAAGAGAGAAGAAAATGAACCTTCAAGTCCTAAGCTGGCAAATGTCAAAAAAGCTACTTAAAAAGAATGCTAGTAACACCAATCTGAAAGAGGACACAAAAACATTGAAGATCTGTAAATAGTTTACTGTGTTTTGCCATTTGAATAGAATATTACATCTCTTTGTTAGTTAAAATTTAAAATTTTTATATGTGACATGAAATTCTATTAATTACAGAGCCTGCTTTCTTCAGAAACTCTGCATGAAAATGTTCTCACCAAAAAGAAAAATATGTGTGTGTGTGTGTGTATGATGTGTTAATTAACTAGATGATAGGAATCCTTTCACAATGCATACATAAATCACCAAGATGTACATTTTCAATATCTTACAATTTTATTTGTTAATTATACCTCAACAAAACCAAAAATGATAAAGGAAGTGTATACACATCGCAACATCATTAAATCTTTACAGGACATAAGTCAATACTCAAAGTGAATTCAAATAAAAATAAAGATGGACTATGTATGCATAATAAAATTTAGTTTAAAAAAAATACAAGTTCCACAACTATAAGATAGGGAGATATGAATAGAAAATATCTCTGTGTCAGAAAATTAGGTGTTTGGTTAAACCTAATTTGAATGTGAGTTGGTAGTGTGATAAAGAGTTTAAAAAATAATTGATTCTTTTTTAGTTTACTAAGCTAGAAGTTCAGAGCGAAGAAAGAGAGGATACATGTCTTTCTCACTTATTGAATAAACGTGTCTTAGAATACTAAGCACCATTGTAGGTATAACATTTCAAGAGAGACATTGAGAGATGGATGCATGTACAGAGGACCATGTCTAAGATGGTGAGAGGATCCGGAATGAAGGTGTTTGTGGAATGCTTGACAAAGCTGTGTCTGTCTGGCCTGGGAAGGACAGAGCTTGTTTAAATATTTAAACAACGTCCTTGTGGATGCAGAATTAAACTTATTCTAGAAAGTTTCTGAAAACTAAAATCAATTATACTATAAAATCGTTGGCTATTGTGACCCAAATAACCTTAAGTCCTCTTGCCTTCTGTGTTCATTCTCTTTAATATACAAACAAGATGACACTCTTCCCTTCCCCATATGTCCATGATTTTCTGGAGGGAGGAGGAAGGTGCTTACATTCTGCAAGCCATTTTTCCTGTTCCCACCTGTTGCTCCTGCTCCAGCTTTTTCTCATGTGCTGCTCTGCTTGCATCACCCACTTCCTACAACTGTCCTAGATTTTTCTTCACTCCAAGCCACCTCCCTTTCATTTCACAAAGCACCATTCCACAGTGCTATTACATAACAGGCTTTAAGGGAAACCTTTGGTTTATTGAGTACCCTTACAAAACAAAACAAACAGACAAACAAGCCCACAATCAAATATGAAAAACCAATGTTCTTATGGTTGATATGCCCCATCACCACATCTCTGGACACTGTTTATATTCTTATTTCTTCCCTGAGTCCCAGAACCTCAAACATCAGCCTTTAGATCACCTCCAGATCGAAGTTAAATTCTAATTCTTTTATTAAATATTATTCCTTTTTACTCATTTTTTCCCCTTACGTACTATATCCTGGGTACTGCTTTCATGATTTCTCAGAAACAATTTTTCTAAAGTAAAGAGCCTTTTAGCCAGTCTTCCATCTTAACTATTCACAGTACCACCTGAAAACCTAAATTTTGAGTTTTTGTTTAAGACTTCACAAATTTCCAGTGAAATTCTTAGAAGGGGCTCTCAGTTCCCTCTGCTCTTCTCCATCACTATCGCTCTGGAAGCTGAAGAGTAGACAGGTAACAGAGGACCGATTCTCCTTGTACCCAGAGCCAATTCCAAGTGGGTACGGCAATAATTTTTCTTGTTCCACAAGAGCTTTCTAACATTTGGTGCTATCAGCAAAGGAGATGGCTGATTCTTGAGACTCTGAATTCCCCCAACTGTATTAATTACAATGCAGACATCAATTTACTATTTGGGGGACTGTTATAGGGTAGAAAGTCCAATGAAAACCCCACCCAACTCTAGAATTATAGGGTTCTGTTAGTTCCTGTGTCACTGTGACATCCTACAAAAAATCCCCTTGTGGAATGAAAACTCCACATTGCAAAGAAGAGAAAAAAATAAAAACAAAACAAAACAAGTCTATGTGGCTCCCATCTACCTAACATTTTACCACTCAGTAATACAAGAACAATGCACTTTTTTCATTCTTGGTTGGTCCAAAGAAACTGAATTTTAATGAGAACTGCCTCATTTACTTTTTTTATAATCCTCAGCTAATCCTTCAGGTTGAGTTAATGATATGTCTTACAAAGAACAAGTCCAATTTTTGAGTCACAGTCACTCAATCCAATTCAAATCTTTAAAACCTTTTTCTCTCAGCTGTTTCTGATTCTAATTTCTCTAATTCTCAAATTAATCCTCATTAGCAGTAGACTCTTCTATGGGGAAACCAAAGTCCCTTTCCTGAACATGATAGTCCATTGAAGCAGGGCTAGTTGTAATAGAGGGTTTTTTTAAAAGAATTCAACAGGATAACAAATGCTGCCTTTCTATATTGAGCTGAAATGATTTGCCTATGGCATAGCTGACACATGAATGTTTCTATCTCAGTAATCAATGCATATGTCTCCACAATAAATTTAGCTTCAGGAATTACTGACTATCCGAATAATGCTAAAAAATAATCAAATGTGGCATTTACATGTCAACTCATGTTTTACATTTATTTTCTTGTAAATAAAAAATAATGGGTCTAGACCTGGCATATTGGCATTGGGAAACTCAAACCATTTGTGTCTCATTACAACTTGCCCCTCTAACAATTTTTAGACAACTTTTAACCACAAAACTTTTCATTACATTCTCTTAACCACAGTGGGTTTGAGGCAAAGCCCATCTGTGTTGTTTTCTAGTCTCCTAAATACAGAAGCAGATTCTCTCTGAAATTGTGGTTTGGCTGTAGCCATACCCCAACTCCAACTTCTATATCAGTTTGACTTACAAAGGTGTAGCCTTTCTCCCAGATGCCCTTAGTTACGATGAGCCCGGTAAATGCCTAAGATTCTCTAGGTGTAGTTCCAGACACCAGTTTCTGATAATAGTCATTTCATGAGAGGATGAAGTTCAAAATGCAGTACTGTGAGGCAGCCCAGGTATTCATATCAGGTCACTGCTCCCTCGAGCATGACCAGTGGGAGGGTGAGTTCTCCTGCAGGTCAACAGGAAAATGCCCAAATGCCCACCAAATTATAACATAGTCTTCTCATCCATAAATGTGTCTCTACTTGCATTGCAAAGTTTCAGAGATGTACTGTTGGGGTCAGTTGCTACTTTCCCTGTGGCATCTGTCACTTCATTTTCACTTCTTTGTGTACCCTGAGTACCTAAAATAAAAGTGCTAAAATATGCCTTCAATTAGCTGGAAATTAGAATCCAATCATGAAGCATCATTTGAGGCCACTTGAGAAGCACAGAGGAGAGAAGAGGAAGCTAGTTGCTGGCTTTCTAGCTCCATCACAATTTCGCAACCACTCAGTGATCTTTAATCTGAAGAGTCTCTACGTTTGCAACTGAAAATAATACATTTTTAACTTTTTAACATTATTGAGCTTTGTAAATTGCATTATATATAGTTACACACACACACACACACACACATACTTTCAAAGAGTAATTTTTCAATAATATAGTCAATGACAGCAAGTCTGTTGTAAGAAAGCCATTCTCACACACTTCAGGAAGCAACACAACCCTTCTTAAAGAGTTGACTATATTTATTCAGGACTTTAAGCCTTTAAAATGTTTGTAATACTTGAATCGGTGATTTAACTTCTGGAAATGCATCATGAGGTAATAATCAGAAACACAAACAAAAATATTGCTGCAGTGGCATTTTTAATAGTGACAAAACAGAAAAAGAGGAAATGGTTAAATTGTGGTATTCATGCAACTAAATATTATACAACCATTAAATATAATGCTTATGATGAATTTTAAATAATATTTTTAAAGCTTAAAAATAGAAAGTAAGATTGCAGACTATAGCACTTTGGTATTTTTTTAGCTGGAAGGATATATCAAAGTCAAAAGTAGCAAGACTGAAAACTAAAAAATAAATAAATAAAATAAATTTACCTTCTAAATTTTTCTAGAGAGTGCAAAAAAAAAATGTGATTATAGAGTGAGTGGAAAATATGCTGAAAATTCCTTATGGACAATTTATGTACCAAGACAGTCTTTAGATGGTGGAAAGCTTTTAAGTCTCTCCTGACCTAACTTAGGACTCAGTGCAAGTGGGACATTATAAAATGTCACTTATAAGTTTTTTCCCCAAATCCACCAGGATTTATTGTAATTAGGTTTTACTGCATTCCATTAGCAAAAATATATGCCTAAGTATGCGTTCTTCGGTAATTAATACTCTGCATTTGGCCTATTACTGCTTTTTGCACCTGAGGCATGTACTAGTGGCCCTAAAACACACGCCCTATTGATCCTCACCATTAAGCTGGCAATTATAATCCTATTACCATTAACCAAAGTATAAGGCCTCTGAAATCCAGTAGTAGGACCATCTCAACCTAAGAAAGTGTGTCTCTGAAGTTAGCAGTCAAGAATCCCTACTTCCCCACCCTCACCCCAAAGAAACAAATCTTGAATGAGATTTATATTAGTTACCTATTGCTGCAATGATGCTATTACTAAATTATACCCCCAATCAGCCTTTTCTAGTTCACAAGTCTGTGCATAGGCAGTTTAGACTAGGTGGACCCACTGGTATCTGCAAGCCTCACGTGCACATCTGGGTCTGCTGGCCACCAGTGGGGAGGCCTGCCTGCTCCACATGGCTCTTGCACCGCTCCAGCAGGCTAGCCTGGGTGAGTTCCTGCAGGAAAGGCAGGGGTTCAAGAGCAGAAGCAGCACCACATTGTACCTTGAAACTAATATAACAGTGCGTGTCACTGTAATTTAAAAATTAATTATAACAAATTAATTTTCTTAGGGGGTGGCTCCATAGTGCAGTGGTTAGCATGTCAGCTTTACATGCAGAAGGTCCTGAGTTTGCGCCCCAGGTGGAGCCACGGACCATACCCTGGGTGCACCAGGCCCCCCGAGTGCACCCAGGTGGTAGGCCCCAGGTGCACTGCGAGAGCATGAGAGGAGATGCCTCACCTTCAGAGATCCAGGTCTTAAGGGGAAATGGCAACATCTGTAGGTCAAGGGTAGAAGTTGGAGTCGGGGGGAGGAATTAAAGAGGGAAAAAAATTAATTTTTTTAAAAAAGAGCAGAAGCAGGAGTTTATATGCACTTTTACAAACATCTACATATTTCAAATCTGCAAATCATGTGGCCAAACTCAGAATCCAGGGACAGAAAGAAAGGTTGCCTCTTTAGTGAGAGTAACTACAGAGTCACAAAGCAGAGGTCATGGGTATCAGCAGGGGTGAAGAATTGAGGCCACTAGTGCAATTAATCTACCATAAAGGATTCCTATTACACCCAACAAATCTCATTTTCAGCAAGAAGCTGCCATAAGTGCCACGATGGCTCCGAGATGCTCAGCAGCTGATTAATGTCTTGAAAAAAACCCAAAGTAGGGGTGAAATTGACCAAAAGATATTTTTAAAACAAAATCCCTGCTATTCTTAATTACCTTAGACACCATTACACGGCCTCCTCATTGGCAACAACTCATGGGTGAAATAGGGTACATTGAAAATTAACATGAGTTATATACATAATGTACATATTATATAAATTAAAATCTTAAAGTAGTATAATGATATATAAACAAATTAAATGGATTGATTAATTTAGTTAAAATAATTATATGAGAAAATACATCAGTTTATAAATTTCTTATTATTTTTATGAGTGAGGAAGGAATATGAACGTTATTAATAAAACCAAATCACTTCCTTCAAAATGGTAAGTCTTTTTTTTTCCCTTACACTGATGCAGAGCTAGCCCAAGTAACTAAGCTTGTGTATTGATTCGTTACCCATCTTTACTTTTAGACCTGACCCATGGGCAATAAATCCTCACGTACATTGCACAAAACAGCTATTCTAGAACATACAAACCCCTCGGGGAGAGCATTGTACCTACTGCACATTATTGCTTTATGCAAGAAACAAAGCCACTCCCACGTTCAAAGGGTGGAAGAAAAAAACCCACCTCTTGAGGAGAGAGGTGGCGAAGAAACACTGCAAAGGGGCGTGAGTGCAGGGATGAGAGAAATTATTAGGGCCCATTTGCCAAGCATCTTTCACAAATGGTGATAATTATAACTATTATTTCTCATAACTCTGAAAAATAATATAGAAACGCTGAGTGAATTACATGCAATTAGAAATAACATGTTCAATTTAAAAAGAAAATGTCCATGAGAGTTTGAATCTGCAGATGGCCTATGTGTAATCAGACTGACTAGGTGTGACTAGTGGCTAGACACATGCCATACAGATCCTTGTTCTTTCTACCCAGAATTTCCTTGTAAATTGTGTGGGATGAATTGGTAACTCAGTTTAAATATATATATATATATAATTGGATGGGTTTTTTTGTGATTTTGGTGTTTCCTTCATCTATTGACTTAAAAGTAAGAAAGAAAACTTCTTTCCCTAGATTACAGTCAGAGATTCAGAAAGTTTCTTAACTAAAATGATTGCTTTGTATCTATTCCACTCTACATCTATTTCAATTTGCTGCCAGAGTTTCTCTCCAGTTCATCATTTATCTTTTTTTTTTTAAATCTCTTTCATAAGCTTATGGAATACATAAGGAAAGTTTTCCCAGACTTGTTTCACCTCCATCTCTGCTGCTGCTGCTGCTGCTGCTGCTGCTTACCCTACCCAGCCGACTGCCCGGCAGAGAGAAGCCTGCAAGCCCCTGGGGAATCAGCCACCACAGCCAGTGCAGAAATCCCATGCTTGCTTTATGTTGTGGATTGAATAGTGTTCCCCCCACCAAAAAAAAAGATATGACTAAGTTCTAACCCTTGGAAACTATAAATATAACCTTATTTGGAAAAAGTTTCTTTGAGGGCATAATTAATTAAAGATCTTGACAAGAGATCATCCTAGATTCAGCGTGAGCCCTAAATCCAATGATAAATGTTCTCATAAGAAGAAAGGATACAGAAGATGCTGCGGGAAAGAGGTTATGTGAAGACAGAGGCAGAGATGAGATTTATGCCGCCACAGCCAAGGCATGCCATGGGCCACCAGAAGTGGAAAGAAACCAGGAAGGGTCGGTCCTCCCTTAGAGCTTCAGACGTGGCATGCCTTGCAGACACCTTGGTTTCAGACCTCTGGCCTCCAGAACTGTGGGAGAACACATTTCAGTCGTTTTAAGCTGCCCAGTTTGTGGTAACTTATTTTGACAGTCTTAGAAACTAACACACTATACTTGAACATTGCCAAGATCTACATAAGTACAGACCAACAGAATGGTCCCTAGACTTGAGCTGCCTGCCCTTGATTGAGAAGATAATTTCTATATCCTAATCGAATGCCACAGTCCTATGACTCTGTGACCCTCAATGACCCATCCCCTCTCTCCAGGTGGAACATACCCTGGCAGGGAGTCTAGCTCCTGCACAAAAAACCTCTTAACATTCATACTTCATGAATAAAGTTTCTCAGCTGCTAACACACAAATGCTTTTCATGAAATTGATTCTTTACTCCCCCTCTTGTATCTTATCAAAAAAAAAAAAGAGTTGGGAGTTCTCAAGGTTTAACCCATTTCCCATTTAGAAAAAAAAAGTGCACCTCACTGCCATCATTAAGTTAATTTTACATAAATACACTCTTTGAGGTTTTCAATGTGAAAATAAAATATAAAAATTTTTTTTGGAATTATTTCTAAACAAAACGTGCCTTTAATCCTAATGTAACAGAAATGTATAGATAAATCAGATTCATCAAATGAATCTTCAGCTAATAACTGTTCGAGACAATGTTAATATCACACGTGGGAATGCTACATATTCTAAGATTTGACATTTTCAGCAATCGAGAATTACTATATTTTGTAAATGGAAATACTACTAAAAACAGAATACTATAACTAGAATGATGTTATTTGTTTCTAAAGACAATATTGATAGATCAGAGCGATACAAAAATAATAATAAAAGTGAGCTATTTTGTGGCAAACTTTGAGGGTAAGTTTAGGACTATAACCTGCGAGTTATCTCGAGGTAAATGCTGCATCCACAGTGCCGCTGGCGAGTATTCTCAGGGCAAATGAGAAATGAGCTAAAATGTAAGCAGTTGAGGGAGGATATTGTATATATCCATGAATGTGTAAGTATGTATGCATATGCATACGTGAAGCTTTGTGCAACGATGTGAGGTTCCTGATAGTTTTTGTATTGGTGATCCACTGCTGTGTAACCAATTACTCCAAAACTCAGTGATTTATAACAAACATGTATTATCTCACATTATCTGTGGATTAGGAATTCCGAAGTAGTTATACTGAGCAGCTCTAGCTCAGAGGCTCACAGGAGGCTGTAGTTCAGATGTCAGTGGGAGTAACAAACATCTGAAGGCTTGCCTGGGGCTGGAGGATGTGCTTCCCTACACTCACTCATTTGGCTGTGAGCAGACTTCAGTCGCTCACTGACTATCTGCCGGAGGGCTCAGCTCCTCACCAGGAGGGCCCCTCCTCACAACAGGGCAGCTGGCTTGCGTTAGCGTATTTCATCAGATAGAAGAAGGTTGAGGGACAGTCTTTTATGAGCAAGCCTTGGAAGTGACAAACCATCACTTCTATAGTATTCTACTGGTTGCACTCATCAGCCCTGGTACAGCAAAAAAGAGACTCACGAAGGCATGAATACTGGGAACCACTGGGGGCCACCCTAGAGGGTGGATATCCCACTTATTCTTTCTAAAAGGAGCTGTTAACTTTCAGATTCGCTTTTTTCTGCTTCTTGGAATACTGAATTTAATCATTCACCTTATTCCCATTCTCAAAGTATTGGGTTATATTTTAAAATTTTTTGACAATTAAACGAAAATTAAAATTATTATTCTTTCTTTTTTCTTTTTTAAATTTTATTTAAAACTTTTTAAAGTTAGACATTTATACAATAATTATAAATTATTATTCTTTCTAATGTCTAACATTCTATGTGAGATAAGATAGACAATAATTAGAAGAAGAAAATCTCAATTAGTTGTATAACATAATACTTCATATCTATTGACTATGAGATGGTATACTAGCTAACTAGTTTCACTCTAGTAATATTTCCTCATGAAAGAATAGAAAGTAAGAAAATACTTTCATTAATTATATGAGATATGTAGGCACCAAACTGAAATGCATATTAAAAGCATTGTCAGGCAGATTGACTACAGAACTAGAAAAATAGACCTTGGTGCTTGGTTAAAAAAGGGATGTGATTACACAAAATGAATGCCAAATGTCTCCAATGTTCAAAATAAATAATTCACAATTATTGAGAAGACTCTCAGAATGTTCTTTTCTTTGGGGAAAGCTTCGTGACATTCATCTGTCCCTCAAAGGCAAATCACATCCCTCAGAATGTAACAATCATAAGTCATAATTGCCGTAATATAGTAGTGTGTATCAACTCTCTCTCTAACATTAGATATTCTGCACAACAATTTCACATGGTGTTATAATTTCCTGTTATTTCAATTTTTTCAGCAATCATTTCCTCACAAATTTAAATATAAAAGAAATCAAGAAACTCTATTCACTATGCATATTCAACCCCCAACTTTTTTTTCCCAAATACAGAACTACAAAGTAATTGATACCATCTGTTATCGTCGACTATTTTCGTGATTTGTGTGGTACCTGAACATTTATTATAACTAAAAAAAAGAATACATTAGCTTTATTTTTGTTCAGATATTGATTCCAAGAATGCAGCAGCAGCATCTGTGACTGTCACTAATCAGGGAGTCACTTAGCAGAAATATGGTCCAATCATATGTGCCTAATACGTTGAAAATTATCACTAAACATAAAATGCTAATTGTTTTCTTTATGTCTTCAGGCCATAGCCAATCAGATTGCTGCAGAACATTGAAAATCTTGGCTGGTCTAGAGAAAAGTATTTTTAAAAATGTTACAAAGAAAAACAAACAAACAAACAACCCAAAAACAGGAACCAGTCCTCACTTATGGACACGGTCTGGAGTCAGGGCTTCTCTCTTTAATGCTATGTCTGCCTGTGGTAGAAAACACCAAACCAGCAGGTGCTAAAACATGATGTCTTAAAATTATTTTATCATTTATTATGATGTAATCTTTTGTCTGTAAGGGCAGAGAAGAGATGGTGTAGTTTTCTATGACAACACAAAATTTGATTTTTGTTTTTAAACTACCCATCCAGTGCATCAACTACAAGTACTTCCAATAAGGACACAAGTATTTTTTGCCTCAGGATATTTGTAAAAAGGGGTTTGATTCCATCCCACTAGAGATGAAGAATGAATTAGATAAAATTAATAAGTTGACAAGACAAGCAAAAATTCAATTGAAACTGCCTTAGATTCCTTAGTCACTTCAACAACATGGATTTATCCTTATAGCGTTGAATCTTTTCTGTAAGAGCAGAATATAGTATTGAGGTCTCAGAGCTGTTCCCAGAATTTCATCTACTTTTTTCCTCCTACGTATGTATTGATTAACTTCCATCTGCCTACTTTTAGTTTGGAAGTTCCAACAGTGAAGAAGATAATCGTTCTCCTCAAGATTAAAGTCCAGTAAAGGTAACAGGCAAGAAATAGGTATTTACTATACCATGTGGTCAGTGCTGCAGGAGAGATACATACAGTTATGATGAAAACACAAAATAGAAATCTAACCCTGAGTTCCAAAGCAGGAAAAATTTCCCATAAGAAGTTCATCTCAGAAGTAGAGCCAGGACAATTCCAGGTTTAGGGAGAAAGAGCCGAGGGCAAGAGATGAACTGGTATTCTAGGGGAACATCTGTAATTTTGTATGAACTGGATCAGAGTGAAGATGGGTGCCAATGAGAGAATGACATCTAATGAGTGAGATAAGAATGAAGAATCCCATCAGACAATAAAAAGTTTTGTTGAATCTAATTTGCAGCAAAGAAATCAACTGTAACTAATTAAGGAGTCAGCAATTCTATCAATCAAAATCAAGGGATAAAAAGTAGAAAGGCATAAAAAGCAAATACATATACATATATATTATGCGCGCACATGCTCATACACACACACACACACACACACACACACACACACACACACACACGTTCCTTGTAGAGGAATAGGGTGTTCAGCATGTTTGCCTGTGGCTTGGGCTGAATCCCTCTGAGTATCTACTCCAAAGACAGCCAAAGTTGAGTAATTGGTTTTGCAACCTCAGAAATGTTAGGAATAATTTTCATATGCATTATACAAGTTGGTAATTTTTTTTTCCAAAACAGAAATGTTTTCCATGCTATAATTTACAACTTCCGCTGGGAATAAATCCCCACTTTTTATAAAATGTATAAACAATTTTATGATGGACTACATAGAAATTAAGACTTGCTCTACTAGTAACTATTTCACTCTCAGCATGCTGTCAATTGTCAGTCAAGACTCTTAATCAGACATTCCTTTTTTAAAATTTAATTGACTAAAATGTGAATATTTCAAAAATTAAGAACTCGACTCATAAAAATATAAAATAAATACTGTCAAAGATTTTATTTAACTCATTGACTAATGAGTAAATCAATAAGGCACAAAAACTGGTTCAAAGGAGAGTATGAAACAGACATACAATTGGAAATCAGGACTGCTAAAATAAATTTGCTAATAGATGAAAACTGGTTAATAACTTAAAATATAATGTTTAAGATGATCTTTTCTATGGAACAGAAACAAATTTTATCTCTAAGTACACAATTCAATAGCACTGCTATGTATCAGATTCATAAAGAACTATCAGTTTTCTACAACTTAATTTCTACTACAGAGTTGTAAAATTGAAAGATGATCAAAGGTGAGCAGCACTATGGAGACAGATAATCTCTGAAGAGACTCCCAACATGCCTTTGAAAAAACAAACATCTCCTTGACCATTTTTAAGTCTTTGAAATTTTTTTGACAAATTTAACATTGATTATGCAACTAGTCTCTTTATATACATATATAATATCCCTACAGAAAAGGAATGTTTTAATCAGCCTACTAGGACCTTTTTCTTTTACATCAAGATAGTAATAAAACTTTGACACATTCTCATAAATGAATAGCCTAAAATGTTTCTTTTATGATATTTTTAGAAATTCTGAATGTTAAAAAAACTGACAATAATCTTCTGATTTTACATTGAAATATCAAATTGATATTTTATTTTTTAATGTAGATGATATAAAAGAATTAAATTAAGTTTCTAGACAAAATATGAATTTTTAGGAGAACCTATTACAACATTTATAACTTTGATTTGTCAGATTTATAAAATTTGCTTAAGAGCTTAGAGACATTTTTAAGTCTATTTTTAGTTAAAAGTATATTTGCATAATATGAATGTACTTAATGACACTGAACTAACTATACACTTAAAAACAGTAAAAAAAAAAAAAAAAGAAAGAAAGAAAGCTTAATGTGATGCATATTCTACCATAATAAAAAAGTACATTTACTTGTTTTTTAAAGTGTCTGCGATCAAGATGTTTAAAATTTGTAAATGTAGTTTGTAACACTTAATGGAATTTGAAACAACTTGTGAATGGAGTTAATGGGTGGAGGAACTTAATCCGATAATTTATGAATTAATTAGTTATTAATTTTTAAGAAGTTGAAGTAATAATTCTTGTTTTTAATGTTAGATGTACAAATAAAATTGAAAGATGTGGATTTGGCGGTAGAGGGGTTACAAGATAAGGCGGGAGAGCTAAGGAGAAACCAGATCTCAATAATTAAGAGTTTAGGTTATTTCTTGTAACAGGGAACTGCAAAAGTAAAGCATAGGAGCAACTATTGGAGTAGCATATTCGCACATTAAAAAGAACCACTCTGGCTTGTTCTGTGGGGAAAGGACTGAGGGCAACTAGATTGCTGGCAAAATTTATATATATATATTTAAAAAGGTTACTGCCATTATTTGGGTGACATATAATGATGATCAGGACTAAAACAATGAAGTAGTTATTACTTCATTACACATAATAGCAACTCTTCTATGATGGGGGATGTTGCGTCTTGGAAGCCCAGTTGGAAGGGGTATGCCATAGAGATATATAGGGATTTAACCTATAATTTAACCTTGACAAAGTTATGTAATTTTTACTAATATCTCTTCGGTGGAGAAAGACATAGTGGTTATGGTGTTGGCTTGAAACCAATTACGGGGGGTTCGATTCCTTCCTTTCTTGTATGTATTATTTTGGAATGACGTATGTAGGCTCTTCGAATGTATGATATGGTGGGGGACATCCGTGTAATCATTCCAGATTCAGGGAGGATAGTTCTACGGTTGATACTTCTCGTTTAGAGGCGAAGGCTTCTCAAATTATAAATACCATTAGGATTACTGCAGTTAGGGAGATAAAAGATCCTATAGAGGAGACTGTATTTCATGTTGTGTAAGCATCTGGATAGTCTGAATAGCGTCGTGGCATGCCAGATAAACCCAGGAAATGTTGTGGGAAGAAAGTTATATTTACTCCTACAAATATAATGAGAAAATGAATTTTGGCTCATGTAGAGTTTAGTGTGTATCCTGAAAATAGTGGGAATCAATGGACGAATCCTCCTATGATAGCAAACACTGCTCCTATTGATAATACATAATGAAAGTGTGCTACTACGTAATATGTGTCGTGAAGTACGATATCTAGTGAGGAGTTAGCTAGTACGATACCGGTTAGGCCTCCGACAGTAAATAGGAAAATGAATCCTAGTGCTCATAGTATTGCTGGAGATCATTTGATGTTGCCTCCGTGTAGGGTGGCTAGTCAGCTAAATACTTTTACTCCTGTTGGAATAGCAATAATTATTGTTGCTGAGGTAAAATATGCTCGTGTATCAACGTCAAGTCCTACCGTAAATATGTGGTGTGCTCATACGATGAAACCAAGGAATCCAATTGATATTATAGCTCAAACTATACCTATATATCCAAATGGTTCTTTTTTACCTGAGTAATAGGTTACAATGTGGGAAATTATTCCGAAGCCTGGTAAGATTAGAATATATACTTCTGGGTGTCCGAAGAATCAGAACAGGTGTTGGTATAGGATTGGGTCACCTCCTCCTGCTGGGTCGAAGAAAGTTGTGTTCAAGTTCCGGTCTGTTAATAATATTGTGATTCCTGCAGCTAGTACTGGTAAGGATAATAATAGTAGGACGGCTGTAATTAATACTGATCAGACAAATAGTGGGGTTTGGTATTGAGATAAGGCTGGTGGTTTTATATTAATAATGGTAGTAATGAAGTTAATGGCTCCTAAGATTGAAGAAATTCCAGCCAGGTGTAAGGAGAAGATTGCTAGATCTACAGAGGCGCCGGCATGAGCAAGGTTTCCGGCTAAAGGTGGATAAACTGTCCATCCTGTTCCGGCTCCAGCTTCTACTGTGGAAGAAGCCAGTAGTAGTAGAAATGATGGGGGTAGTAGTCAGAAACTTATATTGTTTATTCGGGGAAATGCTATATCGGGTGCGCCAATTATTAATGGGATGAGTCAGTTACCAAATCCTCCGATTATAATTGGTATTACTATGAAGAAGATTATGACGAATGCGTGGGCGGTAACGATTACATTGTAGATTTGGTCATCTCCTAATAGGGCTCCTGGTTGTCCTAGTTCTGCTCGAATTAGTAAACTTAGTGCAGTTCCTACTATTCCAGCTCAAGCCCCGAAGATTAGATATAGGGTGCCAATGTCTTTGTGATTAGTTGAGAAGAGTCATCGGTTAATGAACATAGGTAAAGTGGCCGAGCAGGCATTAGACTGTAAATCTAAATACAGGGGTGCGAGTCCCCTTTTTGCCAGGTTCCGTAGTGTTTTATACATTTTGAATTGCAAATTCGAAGAAGCAGTATTAAATTCTGCCGGAACTTGAATTTTGTGTGTTGTAGTAGATTGAAGCCAGTGATATAGGGTATTTAGCTGTTAACTAAATTTTCGTGGGATAGAAGCCCATCAATCTAGTAAGGGCTTAGCTTAAGTAAAGTGGCTGGTTTGCATTCAGTTGATGTGGGGTATAGTCCTGCAGTCCTTATTGGTATCTGTCTGACAGGAGCTAAATGTGTTACATTTACTTAGAGCTTTGAAGGCTCTTGGTCTAGTGTTTAACCTAAGCTTCTATTCTAGTAGTGTTAGTATTGGTGATAGCGGTAGAATTAGGGTTGATAGAATAATAAGTGGTGATAGGTGGTAGGTTGGTTTTATAATTTTAAATTGTCATTTTATTTTTGTATTATTTGTGGTTGGGAATATTGTTAGAGATGTAGAATATGTAAGGCGTATGTAGAAATATAAATTTAGTAGTGCTATTATTGCCATGATTGTAGGTATAATGATGTTATTATTTTTTGTAAGTTCTTGAATAATTATTCATTTTGGTATAAAACCTGAGAGTGGAGGTAGTCCTCCTATGGATAGTATGACAGCAAGGATAGCTGTGGTGATAAGTGGTGTTTTGTTTCATGTGTTTGATAGTGATAGGGTTGTTGTTGTTGAACTATATATAAGTATTGTAAAGGTTGTCGTTGTTATTAAAATATAAATAACATCGGAATGGAGTGGCACCAGACCGGAAGTAGTTGGAAACACTCCGGTGCCAGGGCTCGTGGAGAGACATTTATAGAGACATTTGATCGGCCATAGCTTAAAGTCGTAGTTGGCTGGCTGTGGTTGGTTGTCCTTGGTTTCTGTTACCAGGCATTTTCAGGCTTAGATTTTAGTTGGTTTACGTAGGTCTTCAGGGCATTAAACCTACCTCCATCTAACAGTCTCTTTGTTTAATTAATGGTAAATAATCAATTTCTTACTGCTTTCAGTTCCAACTTCAAATGAGAATGGGTGCAATATGGGAATATGATTTTGTTCAAATAGTAGTTAGTACTGATTTAAACAACCAATTATTAACTTACAAAAAAATCAGTTTCTGAAAACATAAATAATTGATTTGGAAATAAACAACAAATTTCTTGCGATAAGGTATATGAAGGAAGAGTTACTTTTTGATTTATTTGTTGCTGCATGCACTAGCTTCCGTGTTTTATCTCCCAAGAAATCTCGTTTCAGTAAACAAACAAATGAAAGTAACTTGGAAAATGGCTAAGGTTTTACATATGCCATGAAACCTCGCAGGTCATGTTCTCTCTCAATGGTAATTTCAAGTTGTCTTTTGCAAAATGTGAGATTTTTACATCTGCATATGGAAAACTCTCAGACTTTCAGATGCTTCATCTGAGCTCAAGGAATTGAAGGATTCCAGGATTTTGCTGTCTCAAAGTACTCACTGGCCAATCCATCCCCAACCTTGCCTTGTTCAGTTGTACATGAAAACACCAAACAGGTACGAAAATCTTAATTTTTATACATGAGAGAGAGTGATGGAGTCTGGGCAACGTTTTCTCCTCTTTAGTGGTAAGGACACACACTGTTTGCCTTAGATCTGCAAAGCAAAACAGTGGATTGGGGGCAAGAGAAAAGGCAGTGTTTCTAAGGATGCCTGAATCCTACCTGAAGAACACACACTGATCTGACTCCTCAGTCTGCCCTTAAAGGAATGCTATGCTAATGTTCTACCAGGTTTTCCCTTTAATATTCTGCAAATTAGGTGGAAAGCTTTAAAAGTGCAAGCCGAAGGCAGTGTCTGTTGCCTCATTATCAGTTGAAAGGCCAGTTCCACGGACCAGTTCATACATTACAAACCATCCCAATGACAGTCTATTATCATGTGATCACCCATTCCTACAGTAGTGTCTGCATCAGTGAACTAGAATATTCACCCTCTTCTCTTAATTGAGACTCCCTAAAGTATTCTTATCAGGAATTCCTGGAAATAAATTACCCAAAATTTTATACCTCCCTAGTGAGCATAATTTTAGAATATCGCATTTCAGCATGTCCACTCATTAACAGTAAAAAGCACCTTTGGGGAAAAGAGATGATGAATGTGGTTTTAGAGGATGGTCATAATGCTGGTCTAACTTCACTTGCAAGATCAGTGCACACTACCTGACATCAAATGATAAATCAGCTGGGCTCCACAACAAAATCTGGATATAATGCAACCTACTAAAAATGAAGCAGCGGTCTTCACAATATCCCAACTGCTTTAAAGGGACTATAAGTTATCAATGTCCAGTGTCAGACAGAAATTAGTATCATATAGTAGAAACTCAATTTTGTTGCCAACAGACTTGAGATCAAATCAGGTTTTTCTTTGAATCAGTATTTTGATCTTATGTTAACTTAAATCTCTTAGTATTATTATTAACAAAACAGGAGCTATAATAACTGCCCTTTAAATTATTATGAAATTTATGAAAAAATATATGTTAGATATGTGGCATGTGGTAGGCATTATTATGACTTTCAGTATTAGAATTCTCAAGCAAATCCGTGACAAACATGTAAGCCAAGTAGAAAACACGCTTGAGAGACAGAAAATTGTCTCATGCCCATCCATTAAGAAATGCAAAGGCTTCAGAACCACAAACTATAGAGAAAAACAAATGTTTTCAGTGAACTGATTACAGCTACAAATGAAAAACCATCTTCACACTTGCAAAATGTGGACATAAAGGTAGTTGCCAGCCATGTTTATAATGGCATCATCTTTTAATTAGAGGTGATTATAAGATGCATTAAATTTATGGTGTCTGGTGATAAAAACAAGAATAATCAAATAATATCCACGATTTTGCAAAACCTAGCCTTTTCTCAAGTGATTATTAAAGCTCCAGGTGATCCTAAAGATTCACCAAATATTATACGACACTACAAACCACTGCAAAAGTCCATCAGATTTCCTTCAAGTCTTTGGTGAATAATGGTGTGTCTGTCCTGATAACAGCATGCTGAGTAAAACATACTCATGCTATTTTCTCTACTTTATACATTTGTGTTTACTCCATCATAGTGTATAACTCAGTGTCTTATACATAATAAGTATTTTATAATTACTTTACAGAGTATAGCCACAGTGAACACAAATGCAAATTCTTTAATAAAACAACAGATGATTTCACTTTAAAGGGCATGAGACTATGGAAACATCCATATTAAACATGAGCTTTGATTTAAAGAGAATTATAACTTATGAGTCAAATAATTATGGGTTTCATGTTTTGCATATTTATTTCCAAGTCTATTTTCCATCCTTTGTAAAAATTTTGGGCTCATTTAACCACAAGGAGATCTCTGAATTCTCACATCTGTTGTCCTCTGATATGAAAAAAAAAAATAGTATTTTATCGCTGAAGTCATAATGCTGAAAAAGATGGTCACAAAAACTTTCAGTGACCTTACATAAGTGAAAACGTTAATGAATTGCAAAAAATTGAAATTGGTGTTCCTCACTTTGGCTCATAAAGAACAAGAGTGTGTCCCATGATGAATCACCAGGAATGTGCACCAGAACCAACAAAGAATAAGGAGAGGCAGCTGCTTTCTTGGCAACAGAAGCGACAGCATCTGGAGCGTCTCAGTAGGCAGACTGCATGGAGGTGCTGCAGTTCTCCCCTGTGATGCTTCTAAAGCAACTTATCCCTGCCTATTACATGAAAAGTGCCATAGTTATTTCTACATTGCTTACAAAGAAAGTGGAAATGACATGTGTTACCAGCACATTAAAAGACTACTATCCTATAAAAGACTTCATAAAGATCCAACAATGAGACTGTCCACTAAAATAACTGCTTCAACAAATAGAAGTTTCCCTCCCATATGGAATCCAGGATAAACAAACAAGAGCTGACATGGGGGCTTCATTATCACCTGGGACTTGGACTGCTTTCAGTTCTACTTCATAATTACTTATACTTGGTCCAATGTGGTGCTCCAACCGTATCTGAGTTCTAAACAGCAAGAAGAGAGTAGGGGGAGGCAAGGTCAAAGTATACCTACCAACTATCATAAGGAAGTTTTCCAGAAGTTGCCACACATTCCACTTATATCCTTTTGGATAGACCTTAGACATACGACCACACCCATTTGCAAATGTAGTCCCGACTCTAGCCGATCATGTGCCTCAGCAATAACTGGGAGTTCTAGGAAGAGGGGATAGCTATTAGAATGAGCAACACTAGTTTATACCACAGCTGCTAAAACTTCAAGAATCTGAATAGATTACAAGGCAAAGGATATTTTTAACTGTCGGCATCATTGGAGCACAGATCTAGAGAGAAAGGAAATGCTGTGGCGTTTGGCTTTGCTACTGTCTCATGAATCAATACAACTTGAATTTGCAGAGTTTTCTTACAACATTTCTGAGGCCCTCACACATTAGAAATTATTTTTAATGTCATAAGTATCATAACCCTTGACTAGTCTTTGATCAATCACAAGTGGCTTGAATCCCTTGTGAAACTTTCTTGGGTCAGAAATGTATATGTATAAGAATACTTTTTGTTACCAAATTGAGACTTAGTTGTCAAGGAAGTGCCAAAGTAGCTCAAAAGTTGAGATGGGTGGAAAATGGAAAACTGGGAAAAGAAATTTTGAGGTAGGGGCTGGTGACAGTGCATTGACACCTTGTTACCCACTCACAACACCCCTTCCAACTCTCCATCATCCAAGTTCAGGCCAATTAGTCATTGTATACCAGAATATAAGCCAGCCAAGTACAATGGCATCCCGAAACACTAATCAACCAGTGTGTAGAAAAAAAATGGCTTCATTTGGCAGAACATGACAGTTTCAATAACATAGTAAACTCAAACGAGGCACAGCTCCATCACTGAGGTAGTTGGCATAACACAGAAGAAAACCTCTGGTAACCATTTGTGTCATGTTTTTTAACGTTCACAGACTACAAGCTTCTTCTTTCTTTCTTTTTTTTCAAAAAAGAACAGGTTTTTCACACTGCTCTATAACACAAAAAGTTGGCAAAGATTTTTTAGCTAATAGAAGGACATCTGTTTTTTGTTTGTATTTGGTCTTACATTTTAAATATGATAATACAACTGGGATGGGGTGAGCTTTTTGTCTTCTCTACTACTATTTGATAGTAATTCTAACATAACTCCAGAGAATAATCACAACCTACTCCTGCCTTCTGTCAGTGCTTCTACTTGTAATATCGTGATTCAACATCACAATCCAATGACAAGCATTCACAAGACTTTCTAGTAAAAACATGTTCTACTCCAATTATTTGCAAAAGGAAAGGGAACTTCTCTTATCTGACTGTGGTAGCCAGCCTCCAAGATGGCCCCCAAAATTCTTCAACTCCTTGTACTCATTCCCTGTGTTAGTCTCCTTCCACACTGAAACAGAGCTGGTCTATGTGATAACTAAAGTAGTCATGACAGTATGTGACTTTCAGGGATAGGCCGACAACAATATTGAAGCTCTGAGTTTTTTAGATGGTTCTTTTTGGTGGAAACCAGCCATAATATCATAAGGAGAGTCAACCAGCCCTATGGAGAGGCCAGCAAGGAGGAGAACTAAGACCTCCAACCAATAGTCAGCTCCAACTGGCCAACTATATGAATTAGTTACCTTGGTGGAGGAGCCTACAACTTATGTCAAGCTCTCAGATCACTGAAGCGCCAACCGACATCTGACTGCTATCTCATGAGAGCCTTCAAGACAGAAGAATCTAGCCAAGCTGGTCCCAAATTCCCAAGCCACAGAAATGTTGACAGGTAATAGATATTTAGGTTGCTTTTAAGACTCTAAATGTGGGGGCCATGTGTTACACAGTAGTAGATAACTCATGTACCCACAATCACAGATAACCCTCTTTTTTATAGCTTTTACACACCGGCTAATTCCCATAGGGAAATACACTGACCAGCATCTCCCTTCAAAGATTCCTTTAAAATACACCACACACACACACACACACACACACACACACACACACACACACACAAAATCAAGTGTAATCAGACTGACCATTTGACAATATTGAATTCAACTGCAATGCCACTCCAGTAGGACTACTATGAGACTAATCTGGCCTGACTAATCTTATTGTCATGCCTTCCTCCGTCTCTCACAGATCTCAGAAAATACCTCCCTTATGTCATATTTTAAAATAGTCACGTCCATCCAATGAATCAGGGAGGCAATATAAGTTTGGGGAGATGTAGCCTCCTCCAGCTGACTTTAAAGTTATCAGTCTGTGAAAAATGTCTCACGTTTGTTTAGATGTCTTTACGGATCTGCTGCATCTGAGCCACATAGTTCCCTCTTGTTTGGGAAAAAGTAATCAGTCTCAGCCAAACATGTGCCCATACTCTTAATCATTGCTCACTACTGCCACCTCCTGGACATCTAGTGCTTTGTAAATATTAGATTAAAGTGGAGGGAGAATTAGTTCTTACCTAGGGACACTGAGGAAAGGCTTTCAGTGCAACATAATCATGTTCATATTTTAGTCGCTTTAGTTTATTTAATCAGTGAATACTTACTTAGCCCAACATAGAGTAAACCATGGAATTACAATAGGGTCTAACCAATAATTGAAGCAACAAAATGGAATTTCAATTCATAGTTTCTCTCAAACTCATGTTCTTTCTGGAACCAGCTAACAGTGTGACTTGAAACAGACCACCTGGCCACCATTTAAAATAAATGCAGCAGTGTTGGTCTACTGATCTAAAATGGGAAGAACAATAAACCAGACTCTTTTAAATTATAAAGTTAAATTATGCCTGCATAAAAATGTTCCATGTGGATTTTAAAGGAAAGCTGCACACGCAAACCTCTGCCTTTGTGCTATTCTGAAAGTTAGAAGCTCAACTAGCAAACATTATCCTTAATGATCTATGACCTCAATGTCATCCTCCCTTTGTCCTTGTGGATGAATACTGTGACTCCCTTTCTTGTTAAATGCATACCTAAATCAGAATATTTAACCTATTTAACGTGACTCTTCTTGTTTTCACATTTATCCACCTCTCTGGCAAGATTCATAATTTGCTTATGCTTACTGTTACTGCCCCTATTTTCAAAATAAATGTTTCATCACTTCTAAATGTATATTGTAAATGTGTTTATTTCTGAGAACAGGACCCCCCTCTTCTTGGATCCCAAAACAATTCCTGGAAATGGGGGGGGGGTGTTGCTCTTGCGTTGCAATCCTGTGCAAGAGAGAATTTGGAAAATCAGTATGTTTGAAACAGATGAATAGTCATCTGGCTTCTGACTGGTGGATGTCCCCTCATTTCCCCCTGTTCTCAGATCTCTAGTAAATGACTAAAAAGCCATGTTTCAAAAATGTCTGAATCTGTGGTCTTATTTCAACAAGTGAAAATGTTGATAACTCTCTACAAAATATTTGCACAGCCATTATCCCTTCAACAAACAGTCCATCATCATGAATACCCTATCTGGCATGTTTTCTCTTCAATCATGCCATCAAAAGCAAACACACACACACACACACACACACACACACACACACACACACAGAATTTTCTAAATATTTCTCATGGAATGCAGACATTGGTAGCTGTTTCATCAAATCCTGTATGAACAATGCTTTTTTACTTCTTCAGCTGTTCTTATCAAACCTTTAATAAATTATGGTATACATCATTAAAACAGTCTGATAGGAGAAGAAAGCATTTCTAGTGATTCTCAGTGTTCAGCAATAGCTCTCAGAAGCCATTTTTAACAAAATACCAGCAAGTGATGGAGTTAAAAGAGATTTTTTTTGTATAAATTTTATGGCACAAACTTGAATTCCAGGTCTCTCCTTAAAGCCACCCTTGTTTATCCTGAAATGTCCTTCACCTGCCTTGACCTGTGTGATCAGTTTCATTCTAACAAAACTGAAATGTAATATCTCAATAAAGAAAAATTTTCAGAGTACTACACCTTTTGCTCTATTTTGTTGTTGTTGTTTTTGTTGCTATTTTTGGAATAAATTCCATCTGGGAAGATCAACTATTCAATGTCCAGTGGCTTTAGCTGACAGACTACGTCTAAAACACACCGGATGAGGAGGGAAGGGTGGGTGGTGGGTTGACAGGGAGCCAGCTTGCGAGCCATATGCAAATGAAATATCTTGAAGTCAAACCTGCCTGTTCCTCTCACTCTCCCATCCTCTTCGACTTCTAGCCCAGCTGTCAGTGCCGCCAACTGCCTCTCCCATGCCGTCCAGAGAACACCATCTAGATGGCCTACCTCATTTTTCCTTTCTGCCTCCCATGGCTTCTCTACCTCCCCACTGTGCAAAGAGCAGGCAACTGGGTATTTCATGTCATTATTTTGCCATTTGCCATCTGATGCTCTTTATTTAATTTTAGCATTGTGCATGTGGAAAATCATCCATTTATATTCTTAAAAGGCAAGAGAGGCCATTAGGCTTGCTCACATATTAGAATGTTCCTTTCCAGTAACAGTGTGAGCTGTCTGGGGTGATGGATTTTTGGAGCTGAGATCTTTGACATATAAAATGTCGTACAGAGACTTTAAATCCTAGGACTGAGTTATTTGAGGTTTTTTTTTTTTTTTTAAAAAAAAAGCTCCTTCCCAGTAGTTATATATCTTGATGATTAATGCTTATGAAAAAAATAACAGGTGCTATGACATAGAAAAATATCAGATGACAAGAATGTAGCTCTTCACATGTATTGCAGAAATCTCATTGTTATCTCGCTTGCCCCTCTAATTTCTCCTCACCATTCCCCACTCTACCAAGGAAACCTTCAAATGCAGACAGGGGAGAAAGTCAAATGATTCTCTCCTTTATGCTGCCCAAGTGGTAATCATAGTTCCCCTCTTTCCCACAATAGTGGATCAATATACAAACACACTCAAAGATGCTTCACTTTCTGCCTAAGGCTTTGCGAGGAAAATAGATAAGGATGGGTGAGTGGAAGGAGATAAAAGAGGCTTTTGAGGGTAAAGAATCATTGTGTAACTAGATGTGCTACATCTACTCCAAAGAGGGAGCAGGCATCGTTTCCAAAAACACCCACTTCCTCTTGCTACTTTCGGTGTACTTTTTAAAAACAGATTGTATTTTTAGAGCGGATTTAGGTTCACAGCAAAATGGAGCAGAAGGTACCAAGAGTTCCCATATACTTCCTGTCCCCACACATGCAAAACCTCCCCCATTATTAACATCCCCCACCAGAGTGGCACATTTGTTGCCAGGATAAACCTACACTGCCACATCATTATCATCCAAAGTTCACAGCTTATATTAGGGCTCACTCTCAGTGATGTACATTCTATAGATTTGACAAATGGATAATAGCATGTATTCACCATTATATTATCATACAGGGTAGTTTCACTGTCCTAAAAATCCTCTGTGCCCTGACTGTTCACCCTTTCCTCCCCCACAAACCTCTGGCAATCACTAATCATTTTACTATCTCCATAATTTGGCTTCTTCCAAAAGCTCATATGGTTGGAATCATCTGGTTTGTAGCCTTTTTGGATTGGCCTCTCTCACTTACAAACATTCATTTTGGTTTCTTCCATGTCTTTTCATAGCTTTTCCACCACAATCTTATTGATTCAAGATGTGGATACTAACCAAATCCAAGGGCACAGTTAAAGTGAACACAGGGTCCAGGGAATAGATGACATATGTTTCCCAAGAAAGAACTAGAAAGGGCACAGTAAAGCACTGTCTTCCTCTGTCACTAATGCCTTCCCCTATTTTTGTAATTTCAAACCAAACATCACAAAAAAAGTCTGGGAAGTTGAAAGAGAGCCAGAAAGACCTCACTGGACCCCACTCCTGTGTACCCAGGAAGTTTAGGGTGAGTTTCATGGCCTTTCTGGCCCTCAGTTTCCTCTCCTATGAAAAGAAGTGCTTTTAGCATTTCACACAATACCAGCACAGAACCCAGCATGCCTTCAGCACTCAAAAATTTATAACAGTATATGCTGATTAGCCATGAGGCATTCTTTCCCCCACGAACTTAACACTGAGGAAAATGAATATGTCTTTCAAACCAGAAAAACACATACATGATGATGTATCAACCATCTGTAAATTTTAACTAATAGATCTAAAAATAGCTTTTGCAAAAAAGGATCAAAACTCAAATCAAAGTGATTTTAATTTGATAAGCAAGAGCCATTCTGATTGAATCACACTATATCTAAAGAAGGACTAAATGAACTGAAGATGATCAGATTAAAAAAAAAAAAAGATGCCAACATCACAACATCGGGAGACAGGCAGTCATTCCCAGTCCTCACTGAGGAGAGTGACAGACACTATGGAGCACGTGACTTCCCAGATAGGTTAACCTATTATAGAGCAGGTATGAGTCACTGTGCATCATCTGGCTTGAGATGAAATATCCCTTAAAATTATTCCACCTTCCTCTGAAGTGATTACATGCTTACTGAACAACTTTCTGATTACTCATTTCACTTCTGAGTATACTGATTCCAAAGGTTAAAAAAAAAAAAGTGTGCTGAATAGCAAGCACCAACTCACTCCAGAAAATAACATCTCACACTGTATCGTCATAAATTGTCAATCTGGGTTATCTACTTCAGTCTCTTTTAAGTTTGATTAATATTACTTCTGCAAGTCCAGTGAATACTGGGATACTAAATGACTCAGAGCTGGTCTGAATCACAGCAGTTTTCCAGTGGATTAGGTCTTTTGGTTGTCATCCTGTGTTTTCTGGGTGGCATCTTGCTTTCCTCTCACCGCCTCTACGCCCTAACCTCTTTCTACCTATAACAGTCACCAGTGTTGATTAAACATAATGTTTAACTTCCATTTGAATGTAGAAGAAATTTTTTATGTGCAGACAATCCTCTCATAGGAAACTAAATGAAGGAGATAGCTCTTTAGGTCAAAAGAATAGAAAATAAATTCTTCCTATTGTTCAGTCATTTGTCAGGGGTAAGCGGCAATAATTCTCAAAGCAAAAAAGTCTCAAATCAAATATCACGTAACAGATTTTAAAAGAAGAGATACGTTCTAAAACAAACAATATAGGAAACAATTTCAATGATGTCAAAGGTGTGGATAATAATCATCAAAGCAAAATAAAACATTTTAAAAATGAGAAAGTAAAGGATATGCCCTCAAAAAGAAAGATGTAGGGAACACTATTTTCAGAAAGGGCTATTACGAATCAAAAACGAAGATCTTAGTATTATGCTTGTCGTTAGGAAACCTACTGAACTTAAAAGAAATGGCCATGAAAGTTGAACCAAATTGAATCCCTTTTAGTGGACTATTTAAGACAGAGGACTACCTCTGAGGTCCTTTGGAAAATAATGGAATTCAAGTGCAGTACTAATCCAATCAGAATTTTCGAGAGTCAATATCAGCTACTTAGCATGATGATATCTGCAAAGCCATTACTGTTGACTCCACTTTCGCTATGCAGAAGTATTGCATTGTTATTAAACTATGGCTTTAGGAGATATTTAAATCGTTTCACCCTAAGCACCCTTTATAATTTATTCCATCTGGAAGATTTGCATTAAGCATAATTTAAAATCTTCAAGCTCTATTCTCTCTTGGTACAGAAGCAAATCTCCCATTAGCACTAATGAAAGCTATCTGTGCATCTCAAGCAGTGAACCTCTCATAAGTGTTTAAGAACCAAAATGATTTCTGTCCTGAGAGGTCCAAGATGGTGGTGTAAGAGGATGCTTAACTCGACCCCCTGCCATGAGCAGACTTAAATACACCTGTTTACGGAGAACAGTTACTCCTACAAGATGACTGAGGGCTGAAAGGACAGCTTCTGAACAACACATAGGAGGAAGAGACTGAAGAGAGAAGTCTGAGGAGCCAAGGGAGCCCTCCAGGAGCTGGGGGACCTCTCTGGGCCAGAGGAGCCAGTGGCACTATTGTTCACATCCCCTCCACCCCTGATAGCATGGTGGGGGCTCCATCCTGGCTTCAGCCTATCTGTAAGGTTGCTGCCACATGTTTCTGGACGCACTGCCTGAGCTCATTTTGTTTCTGAACAAAGAGAGTAAGCAGGATCAACAAGACATTACTACATGCACCTGGCCTCCCCACCTGAAGCCTCCCAGGCCCAGTGGGCCAATACCTTGGCCACCTTAGGCACCCACTTAACTCCTGCACAGAGGCCACTTCTACATAAGGCTACACTTTTAAGACTTGGAAAAATAGCTATTTTACCTAATTCATATAAATAAACATAGAAAGTCAAACAAAATGAAAAGACAGAATAATATCTGTCAAATGAGAGAACAAGAAAAATCTCCAGAAAAAAAAAAAAACTAAGGAAATGAAGATGGGTCATCAGCCTGCTAAAGAATTCAAACAAATGGACATAAGGATGCTCACCAAACTTGAGAGTGGAATAGTGAAAATTAGGGAGAACATCAACAAAGAATTAGAAAGTATAATAACAAACCAAGCAGACCTGAAAATTACAATAACTGAAATGAAAAACACACTAGAAGAAATTAATAGCAGATTAGCTAACACACAACAGATTAGTGGCCTGGAAGACACACCAGTAGAAATCAACCAGCAGAACAGCAGAAATAAAAAAGAATTTTTTAAAAATGAGAAAAATTTAAATAATATCAAGCACTCAAACATTTTTATTATAGAGATCCCAGAAAGAGAAGAAAAAGAGAAAGAAATAGAAACTTTATTTAAGAAAGTAGTGGCTGAAAACTTTCCTTAATCTGGGAAAGGAAGTGGACATCCAGGTCCAGGAAGCAGAGAGTTCCACACAAAATGAACTATGAGAGAGGCAGCATTAGAGAGACTCTGTATGCAATTTAACAAGGTTATAATGCAAAGTGTGGATTGTTTTCTAGATGACTATTCCTTTAAAAAGTATGTCATGTTTCTGTCAAAGAGAAAGAAAGAAAAGAAAAGAAACCAGCAGGGGTTCTCACAGACTCACTGGATTAAAAAAAAAAATTTTCAACTTTAGATTATAATATTTCACCTTACAGACTGCTTCTTTTGCTGAAGGTCAGAAGTTCATCAAGTCTTATACGGGCCATATACTTCCTTTAGCTAGATTTTTAGAAGGTTGGAAAATTTGGGGTAATTTCATGACGAAAAACCTGTCATTTCACATCTCTGTAGTGCTGAACTGCTGTATTTTTATTTTTCTAGCCAATGTGCTACTGGATTTCTCTACAGAGCATCACCAAATCACACTCAGAGCAGCCAGTAGCCATTTCTTCCCAAAGCATCACCAGTCTTGCAGCTTCCTCGGGAGGTTCTCCTGGCCAGTTTATGAGCTTGTTTGGACATCAAAACTTCTGGACTGCTGCAAGAGAAAATCTAGTCTGAGCTCCCTCCCTCACTCCTTAGTGAAGCAAAGGGGATATTTAATGCCTCCTGAAAACACAGAAATAATCCTGAAGAAGATTAAAGGATTTCATCATATTCTGGAATCAAATAGCTGTTAAAAAAAAAAAAAACTGGGATAGTCTCCAAGTTTTGATGCGGAGAAAAATTTGATTATCACAACATTATCACTGAGGCTGTAAGCGGCACAAAACATTGATATAAAGCAACATCAGTGCTGATTAAACACTATTAGCATATTCAGTTGGAAACACACTGTAAACACAGACTTCCAATGTTTGCATCACATACAATTACAATATTCGTCTTTGTGCAGGAGTGAGTAAACAGAGACTTGGAGACAAAAGAAAGCCAAGGGTGTGCGTTCCAAGAATATGCAAATGAATGCTTAACGTGGCATAGGAGGTCTTATTTATCTTTTAAAAAAAATCAGTTACATTCTCTCTTATTTTTTTCCTTTATAACTTGTAGCTATTAGTATTTGTGATCTTGCCAAGTGGAATGTGGCTGGGAACATATGTTTAATAAAAATGTGTGCAGGCATGCGTGTACACGCACACACACACACCATTAAAGCAATACCGTGGCTTCCTCTTAAACTGACAGATGCAAGGAACTTCAGGAATTGAGATACGTCGCTATTTTAATTCCCCACATTATGTTCAGGCACTTAGAGTCTGAGTACGTTAGAGTAAAGGGAAATAAGTCTCATGCACATCAAGAATAGTAAGAGATGACAAGCAGTCTGGAGCAGTTGCTTTTGTTTGTCCATGTTTTTTAGTGTTTTGCCCTCCCCAGCTTTTGATTTCATACATTTTCAAGATCCCAGAGACTCAATCTTCTAATGTATAATTGGTTTCCTCAGCACTGACCTCGACAAAGCTCACAATCCATTTATAGCCCACCTCCACAACCATTCAGATCTTAGGATAGGTATTTTGTGCCTCTAGGTCCATCTTACTTTCCCTCCCCTCAATTCCTAATTTGTTTTTGTAAGTCACCTCATATTCTTTGTGGCATAAGGTTGGCTGTAAATATAAAACTTTCAATTGTGCATTCATATTCATAGAAAAACATATTAAAATGATATTAAAGTCATGTTTATATTGGGCTGAAATAGTTCTTTACCCTACACTCTGTAGGCATCAGAATGGAGCACCCAAAAGAGAAAAGGCCTGAGAATCAAAAACCTGAATTTGTATCCAAATTTTGCTATTACCTAATGATATAATAACTGTGTGATTTTCTCATAGTCACTAAACCTTTGTAAGTTTTAATTTCTTAATTTGTAAGATGAGATTGTTACAATACATAACTGGTTGTCCATTTTTTTTAAGTAATAAAAGCCTTTCGTTCATGTGAAAGTTTACGCAGAACCAGTATTCGAAAGAACCAAAATCGGAGGGGCTCAAGTTGAGGCTGAAGGAGCAAGGTCCTTCTCTACTCTCCTTTTCCACCTCCCACTTCACCTTTATCAGGTTGCCTCAATAGGGATTTTTTTCTTTAAAAAAAAATGTCATTCTAATGAAGAATAAAAGAACCTTTCACGTGAAGAAAATAGCAGCTGAAAATTAAAAGTAGATATCTTTTCTAACATCATATAAGATGGTAAATCAGCTACACAATGTACCATCTCCACTGATCACTTAGCTGAAGAATTATCAAATTTCCATTTTACTGGAGACATATAAGGAAATAAAGACAATTCCAAAAGCTAAAATACTCGGTGCTTTCTCTACAGAGCATCGCCAAATCACACTCAGAGAAGCCTATTCCTTTGCATGTTTTCCAGAAAATGATTAAATTTGAGGAGCCAAATTTCCTTTGTTTAAGGCCAAAAAAAAAATCAAGAACAAATACTATGAGATCTCAGGACAGCAATGATACTTTTGGAGGTGATTTTAAAAATGTGTTTACAAAATTTTTGATAATCTTCTCTTTAAGAAGCAATGCCTCATTTCCTTCCCCTTGAATATGAACTAGACTTAGCGACTTGCTTCAGTTGAATCGAACACAGCAGAAGTAATGGTCTATCACTACAGAGATTAGTTATGAAAAGACTACAGCTTTCACCCTGGGTCTCCTCTCTCTCTGTCTCTCTGTCTCTGTCTCTGTCTCTGTCTCTCTCTCCCTCCTGTCTTTCTCTCTCACTGCTCCGGAGGAAGCCAGCTGCCACGCTGTCTGAGCAACCCTAGAGAAAGAGGACCAGATGGTGGAGAACAAATTGAGCTTGGAAGTGGATTCTCCAGCCCCTTCAGACCACTGAACCCCAATGGGCATTGCAACTGTAACCTCAAGTGAGACTCTGAGTCAGAAGTTACCAACTATGCAACTCTCTGGTACCTGACTTTCAGAAACTGTGCGAGATAATAAATGTTATTTTAAGCTACCAAATTTAAGGGTAATTTATTATCTGGCAAAAGATAACTAATAAGCTGGTGTAAATCTTTAGCTGCTTCTAGATTGGGCAAAATATTTCAATTTTAATAAGTTTCCTATCACATTTAAAATACATTTGTCACCACAAATATCAAAAAGTTCAAACATAAAGTCTTATTTTAGATTCTCATCTACCTTCAATTTCTTTTAATAAGCTACGTAACACTAAGGGCTAGTCTGAATGGACTTGGTACTCTACGTAATAAGGAGTGAAACAAGGGCTGATATACATACTGAGAGCTCATCAGGTACATAGTTCTTTGCTAAGCATTCTACATAGTATCTCATTTATTCCTCTCCACACTGTAGTGAGTAAGGTATTGTTATTTGCTCCATTTTCACATTTGAGAAAACCAGGGATCTGAGAAAGTACGTAGAATTTCCAACAATGCTTAGTTAGTAAGTGGTTTAGCCAGATCTGAATCCAAAGTCTAATGCCAATTCACTTTCTCTCAACTCTCAGACTAGGCTGCTTTTTTAACAGCTTTCTTCTGCCATCAGGCACCCAGTAAAGGTTTTGCCCCTTCATCCTGTTGGCCTAAGGGTATTTCCAGACCTCATTTTCAGAGCCACCTTACTTCCTGTACTGTTCTGTTGTAGACCATTTGACTTAGAATGAAAGCTTGCTTTTTTGCTATGCTTCCCTGTCCTATATAGCCTCTGAAGCCAGTCTGTCCCCAGAAGGAGGACTTTAATCTCCTGTGGTTTCATGCCTCTCAGCAAAGCCATCTCTCCAAACGCTCCAGTCCACCTGGAGTCCTAGGCTCCCTATTTGCCTGAAAAGTTTAGTCATATATGAAAATAGGATCAACTCCTTATTTCAACAGTTACTGGGTATCAGGGTATGACTTGTCAGCAACAGATTACCTTAAATATTCAAAGCTGGTTACTTAGTAAAGTTTCTCTATAGCTCACAGAAAAAGTATATCAAAATTGATCAGGTTTCTTGAACTCTGAAGTTAACTCAACCTGATTTGTCATATTATTTTTATGATGTCACCAATTATTTCACGGTACAATGTTTTAAAAGGGAGAGAATGGGGAAATATTTACAAGAAAAGTTTTGTATTAAACCAAATAACCTAGTTTGGGTAAAATGAGCATTTTTTAATTTTCTTATTCAATATCTCTTTCACATATCTCTTTTAAATTAAAAAGAAAATACAAAAAAATATATATGAGCCCTGAGCATCTTGTAATTTGTAGTGTCACAAAGTAAGAAAGTGCTTTAAAAACATAAAGATGCTTGTTGAAAGGACACAAGGACCAACTTAAAAAGTTCTCATTGGCCAAAGTTGAAATAATTTGAGCAAGAAAAAAAATTAAGTAGTATTGGATGATAAACCAAAGTGTAATAAATATCCATGGGTCATACTGACATAAATACATGGTTGATTCAATAAAATAAATTAAAAAGAGAATAAGACTTCCAAATAATTTGCGTAGATATTCCCAAGAAGATGGAGCATAACTACCCACTCTTAGTATGGATCTAGTATACTGGCTTCCTTCCCAAAAGTACAGTGTGGAAAGTTCAGGAAGGAGGGAGAGTAATTTTACAATAGAAAAATCTGATAAAAACAGGTATCTCAGTCAATAATAAAAATGGCACTTTACCCTAGGGTCTTGCTCAAAAAAAAAGAAATCCATAAACCCAGTCAAATCATGAAAAATATAACAGACAAATCTTTATTGAGGGATATTGTACAAAATAACTACCCAGTCCTCAAAAATGTCAAGATCATCAAAAACAAGGAAAGCCTAAGAAACTATCACAGTCGAGAGGAGACTCAGGAAACATGATGACTAAATGTCATGTTGTGTCATGGATGGAATGAGGAAACAGAAAGACTAGGTAAAAACTAAGAATATATAGACGTTAGTTAATAATAAAGTATAATAAGAGAAGTTGGGGTACAAGGGGTATGCGGAAACTCTCTGTATTACCTTCACATTTCTTCTGTAAGTATAAAATTGTTCTAAAATAAAAAAATTTGTTTTAAAATTTTCTTCAATTACTAAAAGAAAATAGGCAAAGTCATATGAAACATTTCTTTAACTTATATGACTTCAAAAAAAAAGGAGGAGTGTGGTAGAGAGAGAGAAAATATGGAGATAAAAGACTTTGATGTGTTAATGCACACATTTCTTTTTGAGCCTCTTCCCCTCTCCCCCACTCCCCCTCCCAGCCGAAGTGGCTAATCGTGAGTCACTGGCTGAATAATCAGCAACATATGCTATAAATCCCCAACTATTAAACACAATTGCTACTCTGAGACAAGAGATTCAGATGTCTCCTTTCAAATTAAGTTTATTCCTCTCTGAGGCACTAAATAAAAAGTTAGTAGGTTACAGAAGGGAAAGAAGAAAAATGAAAGGTTAAACTATTTGTGGAGCAGGGATCTTCACTCTCCCTCAGCAGTGGAGGCTATGTGGAAGCTGAGTCACTGCCTCACTACCTCCTACAAAGGACAGAAAACGACTTGTTCACTAATCAATGCGGAGGAATGTCAAGACACTGCCCCAGATCCTCTCTCATAAGGACAGTACCCCCACCTCAGAATATTCATAAACTTTTCTGCCAAAATAGAAGGTGGGAAACTTCTTAGGGCCTAAGGTAACATGGAAAGGCCTTATCTTTGATCAAGGTGTCACTAAACAAAATTGGTTTGATATTAGCCTCGGTATTAGAACAGAAAAGACACAGACCATAATTGACATCCCCCAAAATATAAAGTTATAATGTCAATTATTAACTCCATAAAAAGATTATCAAAACAATCTGATAACCAAATGGCTAAGTTTTATTAGGCTTTCTGCAATAAGGCAGGTCACACCTTGATAGAATCTTAATGATGTATCATTATGGGGAAGTCCCCAGGGAATATTTAAAGGGTTTTAGAGTCTGAGTTGGGTGATTTTAAGGCAAGCCTTGCAAGATGAGGAACTGGTTGGTAGTAGAGAGAGTTTATGACATAACAGTTTCAGTTGGATGGACTGGAAGAGGTGAGGATCTTAATGAGAGTCATGATAAGCAAGCTGCTAGTCTTAATAAGTAAGCTGTTACAGTTGGCTGAGAGTCTTAACTTCCAAGAGCAGTTATTTCCTGAAGCAAGTATTTAAATTACTTTTACTTGTTCTCAGTTTTATGTGAGATAGAAACAGAAAAAATATTCCCAGTCCATTTATGGGCCAGAAGTATCAGTCATAGCCTGTTTTAATTCTGATCCCTTGGGGTTTTTATACCGTGATTCAATGATCCCCCACTCCTGGTGTTCGTGTTTTGTGTGATCCCTCCCTCTGCATGTGGGTGTGATGTATGACTCTCTCCTAACCAGATGCATACTGCACAGGTGATGGGTTGCATGTGATTATGTATTATAAGATTATAATATCCCTCTTGCTAGACTTTCTCCACTGGTAGCTGGCTTTGAGGAAGCAGGCAGCTGTGTTGAGAAGGCCCACTTGGCAAGGACCCGAGAGAGTGGCATTCAGCTGACAGGAACAAGAAACTGAGAACCTCGATCCACCTATCTACCAGGGACTGAATTCTGCAAATAAACATGTGTACTAAAAAGGAGACCCTTCCATAGCCGAGCTTCGGGGGAGACTACAGCCCCGGCCAAAACCTAAGGACACAACCAAGCCATTGTTGTTTTAAGCCTCTAAGCTTGTGCTAATATTGTTAGGCAGCAGTCGAGAACTAATATAATCCTTCTTTAGGTCATTTTTCCCCCTAAGATGAAGAGTTGACCATTATCATCTAAACATGATTAATCTAGTTCTGCGCTGCTGGATAATATGCTTTGGTTGTGTGGAGAGCTTCTGTTGGTAGTCATTCCAACACTGATAAGTGTCCACTTTCTTTATTCCTTCTGGTGGAGAAAATTTTTGAAAAATGAAACATTTGATTTGGCTATGACTTCTCTAAAGCATCCTGGGCTCTAAAATCCATACATGTGAGTGCTGAAAAGCAGTCAAATAATGCTGAATATAACAAAGCAAACTTTATAGTACACTCATAATAGAAGAGCCAAGACTGCTCAAATCAAGAGAAGAGATCCCATCCCCAAACCAAGCAGCCTGCAAAACCAGGTGTGGGGTTCTAAGCCCAGTTATCTAATTTTATCATTCTTTGTTTCCTTAATATTTTTAGTAATATACAAGTTCCTGTAGGTGTGTGGGCACAATATTCTCCTTCTAAGACAGCATACATTCTACCTCCTGAACATTTTTATGCCATTACTTGTCTGATTTTGGGAACCTCCCCTGCAAGTTCCACACCCTCGGTCACATTGTCTAGCTCTCCTGCTATACTTTGAATCACTACATGTAGCATTATCTACATTTGGGGGGGCTTTTGTAAAGTGTAAATTGAAGGAGCTTGGGGCCAGGGGAAAACTGTCCAAATTTCTGTTTCAATAATGAACAGTTTAAATGCAAATTGAGGCCCAGTTTTTCTTATTCTTGAGTTTAATTATATAAATAACTCTTTTATTCTGAGAGGAGAAATCGATGAGCCAAGATGAACTGTGGGTAATATTAGGTCCTATTTTGAAGGCAGTCATCAGACCACCAAGGTAAGAGAGCTCTAAGAAAGTCACAGGTATAGTCCCTAAGCCTTTGTGACACAAGTCCAATCCCAGCCATTAGAAACAAACCGCTGATCTATTTTTGGCCATGCTCCTCTTTCAGGTTGTGATATAGTAAGGCAATGTACCACTCATCTAGAATGGTCCTCTGCCAGGTAATAAAAATTGTCATACAGAGATCATCAGGTGGATCTAAAGCAAAAAAAAGCTTAGGTTGTCCTGAGTGAAACGCTTTCTTCTAAGGTCTGAAAAACTGAGACGGCGTCTACCGCTTTTCCAAGTTCTAATACTATGAAAGTTCTGTAGCAAAGTCTAGCTCCTATGAAAGGTACCCAAGTGTAGTTTCTTTGGGGAGAAAAGTCATTTTTTTTTAGCTATAATGGGATCTAGATTTTAGGTTTCCAGCTGCCAAACTTGTTGTGCATTTTTCTGCCATATGAAAAGTTGCTTAGTGCATTAAATCCTTCAGCCCAGGAAACTAACTGGAACTGGCATCGAAGAAAAATGAGTGGGATACAAACGAAAGTGAATACAAATGAAGGCTCTAGGGATTTGTCACTCTGTGGGCATCAATTTTTCAGTCTAGGGTACAATCTTGGGGTTTTGATGTTTATTTTTTCATCACATACTTTTTGGAGGCCAAGTTTATAGTTTCCTAGGTTATACAATTTCCTTCAAATCTTAGTATGGTTTTGATCTATTCACTTCCAATCAATTTCTATCGTCCATAACCACCCCCAAAGTCATAAATCCAAACCTCCTATAATTTGTCACCTTTCAAGACTATTCCTCTTTTTCTACCAATATAAAGGAAGCTACCTTGAGGCCATTTGAAACAATAGCTTGAAAGGAAAGGCAATACCTTAATGTGATATTTGCTGCCAAGATGAGCAATTTGCTTAACTGGAAACTCTTAATGGGTTTTTGCCATCCAAACCCTTTTGTAGTCTTTATTTCCTAAAGTTTGGTGTCTAGAAGCACTTGACTCTTCCAACTCTGTAAGGCTACAGTTTCCTGAACTTTCACTAATCTCTTTAATTCTGCTTGCACAGAACTCATTTGTTTTTTTAAATATCTTATAAAGTGGATAAATAGTCAGTGCACACTAGTATTCTTGCTCTTCCCAGACATTTTCACTGGAGTAATGGGTTCAGCAAAAACTTGGTCTGTCCGCATTCCACGTTATCACTAATAAGAGTTTCTTGAAATCTTTAAATATAAATGTCAATATAATATAAATGTCAATATAAAAACATTTAAATATAAATGTTTCACTTTATAAACAATACACACATTAATTTGATTAAAAATTAAAAATATTTAATAAGGTCATTTTAATGTTCAGACTGGCAAAATGTTAAAGGTTGAGACTAAGCAATATTTGCAAGATAATAGGAAAATGAGGATGTTTGTACATAACTGCTCTAATCATAAATCAGCAGGACCTTTTAGGAAAACAATATGGTGTTATGAATTAGTTTTAAATTTGCATGCCAGCTATTCTGATTCTAGGTGTCTCCAGAAATACACAAATGTGCCTATCAGAATATTCTTAGAACAATACTATAAAATTAGAAAGAAGTCAAATATCAGTAGGGAAACAGTTACATAAAGTACATCCTCACTCGTCAATGTATGGAATACCATAAAGTGTGTACTGATATGAAGAGATGTCCAGAATAAATTTGGGGGCAGAAAAAGCAACATACAGAACAAAATATACAGTATGGTCTTCCGTTTATATAACTAACAAAAAGAAAAAATCTCTCTCTCTCCCACTCTATGTGTGGATGTGTGTGTGGTGTGTGTGGTATGTGTGTGTGTGTGTGTGAGTGAGTGTGTGTGTGTGTGTGTGAGTGTGTGTGTGTGTGTGAGTGTGTGTGAGTGTGTGTGAGTGTGTGTGGTGTGTGATAAAAAGAAAAGATATTATGCTTGCCATCTTCTCTCCATCTCTATCACTAGAGATGGAGCTAACTGACTTGTTTGCTCTGTCATATTTAAAATTTTACTTTGTTTTGTAGAATTTAGGTATCAAAAGAAAAATTAAAAGAAGCAAAACTAATTGGCATTATAGAGAACTCTGCCTGGGAGAGGAGGCAAAAGAAGACAAAATGGTTGGTCTGAACTAAATCGAGGCAGAGAACGTAGAGAAACTTGGAGTGGGAAAGGCGTCCGCCTTCGAAGCAATGGTGGGGGTGTGAGCAACACTGACAATAAAGTCAAACTAGATGAAGGAGAAAGAAAAACATCATCAGAGGGGCTTTTTTATATATACATGTGTGCATCACTATAACATTTTTAAATTGAAACAACTAAGGAAAATAACAAATGTAAGACATTACTTTTTCAAAAATATGACATTGTCTTATTTATGACTGTTAGGTAAAACTATATTTTATAGGTAACTTGTTTTTTCTTCATTTCAAATCCCTCTCCATGTTTATATGCATATATAGGTCAGAGACCCTTCAACTAAAACATTGAAATAATTGAGGCAAAGGTGGTTTTTAAGCTTAAAATGAACAAGCAACTATGCAATTCCCCTACTCAATTTTCAAGTCTAGAGGCATACTGAAAGCTCAATTTGCACCAAGAATTTTTTTTCTAGAAAAGCTCCTTCTGGACATGTTTAGTCTTCTACTCTCTGAACATGAATATTCAAAGAAAACATTCTTATATTGTGTTGTCGAATCTTCTCATGTAAAGGTTAGAGAAAAGTGACATCAAATGATGTTAGACAAAGTAACATTCTGTAGATGCTTAATAAATAATGTTTTTAATGTAGTAAGTTTTTAAATCCAACAATAAAATAAGGGGTTACACTACAAAAACATACAGTCAGAGGTGCATGGCGTGAAGTCTCCATAAGACATGAACTCTAGCGCCATCTAGCAAACATGCTGGGTAACACCACTAACGTTTTCTCCGCAGATCTAACAGAGCAAGGTTAAGTGTCCTTGATTTCTGTTGATTGTCAACCTTAGAAATTAAGGTTGACAATTAAGCATTCTTTCAACTTTCTAGAGTTCAGAACTTGGAATACAGCCTTTTAAATTGCAGGAGGAAAATAACACCTCAATTTCATCAGGCCTGGTACAGAAATGTATGTTGGCAAAGAATAAGCACCAGTTATTATAAATATGAGACCGTACAAATGTTTTTGCCCTCATTAGAACATTGATATCTTTGTATTTCTTATAAAAGCATAATATTGTTAAATTTGCTAATTTGTAATCATTAAAGTAGCAAAAGAAAGAAACACATTTCCCTTTGCCAGTGTCCCCCCCACACACACACACACACATGTACACACACTAACTTAATGATATTTCCAATACATACTCACATGTAGTATTTGTCAATATATCCCAACTTCAGCTACGTAATAATTTTCAAGCAAAAGTATATATTTAAGCACAAGTCTGTGAACAAAATGAGTTAAATTCAAAAGTCTCTTGGCCTTCCAAGATCTTAAGGTCTAAACCAATGTCATAAAACATGAAAATAAAGTACCTAATACTTTGCTATTAAAATTCCTAAAAAAGGAGGGTGTAAACATAGGTTTTATTAATGAACTCCCAATTGTTATCATCCCAGATGGATGTCAGCACTAACATAAAGTGTCACTTATAACAGGGAAGACATGAATGAATGACTAGAAGAATTAGTAAATAAAATTCCAATCACCCTGTTATTGACCACAAAAAAGATTTCAAAAATAACATTAATTTATTGCGTTTTACTTATAAAGAACTTCTTCAAGAAACTTATTACATCGGCCACCTTCGAAAAGCTCATATGATGTTGCTTCTACCGCTTCCAGCAGCAAGAAAACTATGGGTAATAACATGACCTTATTGGATTACAACACATAGGCTTTTATATCTTCAAATCAAGAGAAGTGCAGAAGATGTCCTTGAATTATGGATGCCCAACAAAATTAGGTACCATTTATATCAGTCAGGATCCATCTGATGAGGAGACAGGTACCATATAGGAATTTGTACAAGGAACGTTTAATAGACCTGTTTGTTAAATTCGACAGGAAATTGGCTAATGAGAAGCAAAGAAAACACCGCAGAACATAGAAAGAGCAAATGAAAGGAGTAGCCACCAGGCTAGGGCTGAGCTAGAGCCATGGAAGAGTCTCTGACACTGCAGCTGACCCAGACCTCACTTGAGGGGGTGCAGCTGTGACCCATTAGATGGCAGAGAAGTTGCCAAGGTGCTGAGCCACCTGAAGGGGTGCCAGAAGAAGCTGCGCTCATGCCACAGTGGCACATGTGACAGGAGCCAGACCCTGGAAGCCATGCATGCTATAGGAGTCTGCAGAGAGGCGCATACTGGGGCCAGCAAAAGAAAGTCCCTCCCCAGTGTCCCGACAGCACTCTTCGCTGACAAGTCCTAACAACAGAGCCCAGACACTATCACAGGGCCGGCACTGAAGTGTGGTTTGGATCTGAGAGGCGATAAATTCATAGTTAGTATACCATCCTTTATTTGTGCTCACTGTCACACATCACATCATGCTTTAGGAACCGCTTATCCTCAGTTCACTGGTTTTCTCAAACTTAATTTCCACATGAGGTTTCTTATCAGTTTAGCTGCCCTTAGTCTCCGCCCTTAAATCTACAGAGCACTGTCAGTTTAATTTCCCTAAACAGTCATTTTGCTTTGTCTTTATGCTTCTCAAAAGCTTTCAACGGACTCATATGGCCCAGGGTGGTGATCCTAAACTTCCTAAATACGAAACCCCTTTTCACTATCGACAGTTTTATACACATCACCACATATAGTAGTTTTACTGGTAGAACACATTCATTAAAAAAAAAAAAAGATGATAAAAACACTGTAATGAATTTAGACATACATAATTAATTTGTATTTTACTAGTCACATCACCTACAGAGAAGTACCAACAGTGGAAGACATATCTATTCAGGGTCCAGGCTATGCTTAGTGTGTGTATAAGGCAGAGAGCCCCTTACGACAATAACTCCAGGGTCCCCAGAGGTTTCAGGCCCACAAGGTGGGATCCACTGACTTAAAATCAGTTCTGAACCCTTCAAACCATCATTGAGCTTTCCATAACCTGACCTAAGTTACCTCTATAATGTTATCATTCGCTCACTTCCCACATTACTCCAGCCAATAAGCTACATTCACTGTGCCCTAGACACCTGAAGCCCTACCTTCATCCTTCCTTTCCATCTGTCCAAAGGGTACCTTTCTTCAGTAGATCCCTCTTCCAGGCTGCTTTCCTCGTCCACTGTAGCAGATGTATCTGTTGATTCTCAGAACCATCGCTGCCCTTCTAAGCCCTCTCCCGTAGAAGGGGATGGAATCCCGGAAATTATACTTCCAGGGTCCTCTCATCACAGCTCAGTGGATTCTACCAATAAGGGTCACTTGCAGATAAATGAGTGGGTCCTCTCTGATGACATAGGTGGGGTCTGACCAGTGGCAGTCTCCCCTCTGCACTCTGCATATTGTATTTTAATATGTCAGCAGACTTACAACTCCACAAGAATAAAAGTGATGCTCCAGAGAATCAGCCACCAAGGGCTGCAGACACTGAGCTCACCAGCGGCAGCTTCGCTGTAATGCCCCCACTTCCAGGTCTCCTAAAAGCCGGTACTGCCCCAGCCCTCCCAACACCTGTAGAAGCCTCCAACTCCCTGCATCAAACCCTTTCTACTCAAAACACCTACAGGAGCTTTTACTCCTTAGAATTGCTGTTAGGCCTTAACGTAGTTTCGACTGCTCATGCTGTTAGTTATCTTTTCATACATACTCAGAAGATCCCCAAAACACAACTACTTAAAGAAAGAACTGGCTTTTCTATTTCTTCGTCTACAATATAACATCTTCCCTTGCAAGCAGTTTTTAATAAGCAATTATTGCCTTGATTTGATTAAATATAGGTATAAATAAGATTGAGCTGATGGCATATTAGACTCAATATCTTAGAAAAACCTGGACAGACTGTCAAGTTGATATTTGGAGTTTCATGATTTAACACTTTTCAATGGTTCTCATACCCCTGCCATCCCTCAGTAAACTAACTTACCTGTTTTAAATCAAGTTGCTGATTTCCATTCTACATACCTATAAATGTTTTTGAATGGATAATCTTGGGTCAGTTACACCATCACAGCACTTCCTGCTTTACATCTTGATTCTAGGCATTTTATATTCTTCCACGTGTTAAATCTTGGCTCTATTCGATCTTGCCTAACTGCTCTTAAAGTTTACCTTTTCCCCGCTTCTTTCTCTTTCTACCACCAGGTATAAAATAACATGAAGAAATATCTTTTTTTTTAATGTGAAGAAAGATAAAGCTCTCAACCTTGAACTACAAACATATCTTTTGCTATTTCTGTAAATCTAGCTGTAGTGAATTGAATAGTCTTTCCCAAAATTCACGTTCACCCAGAACCTAGAATGCGACCTTATTGTAAAATAGGGTTTTGCTGATATAATTAGTTAATGACCTCAAAACAAAATCATCCTGGATTTAGAGCAGGCCCTACATCCAATGACTGGTGTCCTTCTAAAAAGAAGAGAGAACACAGAGAGACCTAGAGAAAAAGACCATAAAACGATGGAGATATAGATTAGAGCGACACTGCTACAAATCGAGAAACACCTGGGGCCACTAGGAGCTGGAAGAAGCAGGGAAGGGTTCTCCCCTAGAGCTTTCAGAGGCAGCATGGCTCTGCTGACACCTCATTTTAAACCAATAAGTTTGTGGTACTTTGCATGGCAGCCTTAGATAACAAATACACTGGTATAGCTGGTATTTTTGATAAAAGTCAGCACCAAGTTTGTAGATATAAATGAATAGTATTGTCAGGAAGTTGACAAGCTGCTAAGCACAAAGTGTTCCTCATCCACCTCCTCTACTCTTTTTCAGGCCCACTGTTCAGAGATGTAAATAAAGCATCTACTTGTGAAAGCACTTGCCAGCTAATGGTTTATTAGTAAAGTCATTTTACATTTGCCATTTAGAAGTTGGTATCAAAGACAGAATTATCATGACAAAATTAAACTATTTTACACCTTCTAGAGGTAATACTTCAGTAAGTATAAAAAAACTTGAAAATTCAGTGAAGACGTAACTCTTCTTTCCCTCTGAGGATAGAGCAGCTGTGGGGGTGGTGGAGGGGGGCACTTCACAGCCTACAAGCATACCTGCTTCTCCTCCTGAATGCATCACACATTCTGAGGTTTATATTCTATAGGATGCTATAGAACACAAAATCCCAGGAGGAGTTAGACACGCCCCTCTCAGTGCCCTCGCCCTCTGTCGGCAGCTCTATTTTATCACATTATGTTGTTATTATTTGTTTACCTGATCGTTCCTCCCAAGAGACTGGGAGCTCTGCAAGGGCAGGAATACGTATAACTCATCCTCATCCTCTCAGATTCTGGCACCATGCATGGCAGGGCTCGGTGCTTGATAAATGCTTAACTAATTAAATCACTGACCTTGCCCTATTCATAACAGAGTAGGCACATTTAAAACCCATTGCCAAATTGCAGTTCTGAAATTGAGCATTTATTCTCAAAGCAGATGCAGCAGACATATTCTTATTTACAAAATGTAGTTTATACACTTCCCCCTTTCTCACAAGAAAGCAGCACAACTCAGCAATCAATTACCCAAACCTAATGAGGGAAATGTTTATAAGTGACTGCAACCTGGCATTTATCAGAGAGATATAACAGCCTGGGTGATGGCAAGTTCAAGACATTTTTCCTCGTCATGTGCCATCCCCCTACAGAACTCCCCTGTAAATCAGGTTTTAAGAATGATGGTAATGCATGCCTAAAGGACAATGAGTTTTGCCTGGAAATCAAACAAAGCCAGATGTGAAATCCTCCAAATTCACCAGAGTTCTTAACCACATTCACATCCCGTACATTTGAAATTGGTAATGAATGTATAAACATTCTAAGGTGCTTCTCAAGCTTTTCTAAGTCCTCAAAATTGCTGGGTCAAGAGGACTAGTATAGCTAGCAGAGTAGGCATATACTGTACGAGATCATACCACCAGTCTAATTTTAAACCACAGCTAATGGCATTAAAAAACAGATCCTCAATAACATCTCCAGAAGAAACTTCCCTGAAAAGTGAAGAAATGGGGAGACTTAGGGCAGGGATCCCAGTGAAGAAGGAATATGAAGAATTTTGGTTGCAGGAGTTTGACAAAGAGAAGGGGCTTATTAAAAAAGTCACAAATGGCAGGTTTTGGCCTCAATGATCCCCACTTCCAAGTGTTCATGGACTTATGTAGACCCCTCCCCTTGAGTGCGGGCTTGACCCAGAGACTGGTCTCTAACAACTAGGATAGAGCGCAAGTAATGGGATGTCATTTCTGGGATCAGGTTACAAAGAGACTGTGCCTTCTTCCCTCTTTGGCTGCCTGTCTCTCTCTTGCTCACTCACTGAAGAAAGCCAGTGGCCGTGTAGTGAGCTGCCCTGTAAAGTCTCCTGTGGGGGGGGGGGGGAACTCAGGCCTTGGGTTCAACATCCCACTGAGAACTGAGCCCTGCCCATGCCACTTGAGTGAGCTTGGAAGATCGCCCCTGGTTGAGCCTTGAGATGAATGCAACCCGACCATCTAGATGTCAGCCTTGTGAGAGATCCTGGGCCAGAGACACTCAGCTGAGCCACACCCAGTTTCCTAACCTACAGAAACTGTGAGCCAACAGATGTGTGTTGTTGTAAGCCACTAAGTTTTGGAATAATTTGATACACAACAATAGGTAACTAACATGTAGCAACTCCTATTTATATTGAGTACATTCTTACTTTTTAAAACACTTATCCTGATTTTTATGTGTGTGAGAAGGTCCTCTGATTCCTTGTGTGGACATAGAGGCCACTCTCTTAGGAGCCAAGTGCTTTTTTGGATATATAAAGTCAAGGAGCAAATGATTACAGTCCAGGACTGGGCATCTTCCTTCCAGAAAGGCCCATCAAGCAGAATGTGATATAATAAACCTGAGGGCAGTTTCCCTAAGGCCAGAAACCACAGTGGCCAAAGTATCAACCCACACACCCACCATCTTAGGACCTGTAGTGGAAATAAAATCATTTTACTTTTAAACATCTAACTAGATTATTTCATTAACCTTTTCAACACAGTGTTTTATAGGTAAATGCCTTTCTGTCTCCTCTGAATCAGTAGAGATGCCCTCTACGATCACAAAATTGATACTCAGCACTTATTTAGTGAAGGAACATAATTGCCTGGCTGCTATGAGACAACATTTTATTTCAGATTTTATTCGTTGCTTATTCATGTCCCCAAACAATTTCCCTTTCACTCAAACTTTCCTGTATAATAGAATACTTTATTAGGTAATGTTTACTAATAAATTGAAGGCAGAGGTAACTATTAAAAAAGATAAAGTATTCAATTAAAACAACTTAATTACAATGTGACTTTGTATAGAATTCTGGATTGTAATTTTATCTGATAGCAATCTCAAATGTCATTAAACCTAAGACAGTGCACATTTGGTCCTGAACTGGGGTCTCAAGGACTCACAAATACAGCTGATGTTTTCTATGTTTTATAATGGGAAATATCATATTAGGCACTCATGTAGATGTTTTTAGGTCTCTCAACCTAAGCTGCCCCTACGAAATTATGTGTTAATTTTTCAAGTAGAGAGAACGTAGGGAGAAAGATCAGAATTTGCCATTGGAGGTCTGTTCTGCATTCTCTTTGGTATTTTCCCTCTTTCAATACACTAATATGTCTGCAGCTGAAAATATACATGAATTCTTTCTGAAACTTTTTTTCAAGTCCTCTTTTTTAATGGATAGAATGTTCTGAAGCCTCACTTAACTTCTCACTCTCCCTACATCAATTCTAACTAAACCGGTGACATTATCAAATGATGGTATTGCCCACTGGAAAACTGATTGGATGCCTGCCATAATCCACAAAATTGCCCTTAACCCATCTCTTGGACAAATATTGAACAAACTACTGGCTACCAAATATTGGCAGCTGTTGAAACAATGTTCAGGCTGTCATAAGACCTCACCTTTGCTTATTCATGATAATTGAAGTCAAACCTTTCCGACATTGTATTTTTCTTATTATATCTCATATCATTGATAAAGCATTATAATTTTTTCTTAGATCTTGTACCCTGTTCGAAGAAGGAATAAATGTTGTTTCAGACACATAAACCCAACTAAATTATCTATTATCTTTATATAGGTCTATGATAAGCCAGGCTAATTGAGGTGGCAATTATCTGGTAATGTTTCAAAGAAAAATCTGAATTACATAGATAGACCCATGTATGATGGTTAAAATAGAGAGGGATATCTCAGCTGTGAAAGCCACCCACCCCCCCTCCCCCGCCAAGGAGCAAGGAGTCCCAGCACCCCACCGGGCTCCCCAGCCCAGGGTTCCAGTGCCACTAAGAGAAGTCCCCATAACCTCTGGCTGTGAAATCCAGAGGAGATTATGATGAGTGAGATGGAGGGAGGAGTCCCAGGCACTCTTCTTTTAAAGGGCTCACACATGGACTTGCACACTGATAGGCTCACTTGCTCTGAGCTCCAGTGCTGGAGCAGCAGCTCCAAAGGTGGCAGGGACGTATGGGGAGGAAATGAGTAGCCTCTTTTCAGGGCGAGGGCTGGCGGGGCAGCTTTCTCTCAGCCAGAAGTGCTGGAAGAGTTCATTGTTCCTTTGTTGAGCTTTCCCCCAACCTTGCGTGTAGATACAGGCAGCCACCATATCTGACTCTCTACCAATCTGGCTGACTCTGTTCACTCCGTCCTGGTAATTCCCTGAGACTCTGCTGCACCCAGCTTGCATGCCCACTCAAAGTGGCTTTTCCATACAAGTGGCCCGTCTGGCTCATGCAGCAGACTTTCCTAAAATCTCTCAAAAGTTCACAAATCTCAAACAACCAGCATCTGACCTCAGCATGCCCTGTACCTCTTGCTGAGCAGCTCAAAGCTTGTCATGAGTGGCAGCTGGACTTGGATCATAGCTGAACTTATCCAGGCACCTCCAAGTCCAGCACAAGTGAAAACCATCTGCAGATCACTTTGAACTCAAACCAATGGCCCTGGGAAGGACACAGACAGTGGCTGACCTTGACCTGCATGCAACAGAGCTCTTTCCAAGAGACCTTGGGACCAACACATCTGGTAGCTACCACCCCAGAGCACCATGAAACCACCTCAACAAAAGACACCCACAAAGGGTGGCCTAAGCAGGCACCATAGTCCTACTAAAGCAAATCCTGCTCTGTAATGTCAGCCCCTGCACATGTCCTCCACTGTAGTCACGGCCAGGCCTCACAACCAATCAGCCCAAGAGTCAGTCCCTTCCACTGATGAGAGAACAGCAACCAAAGCTCAACCACAACAGAAGGGAACATACAACCCATACAAGAAACACACTTGGCTCAGGTGAAAGGGAGATTGCATCACTGGACCTCACAGAGCACCTACTACATAATGCCATTCTCCTGAAACTGAGAGACATAGCAGCTCTACCTAACACAAAGAAACAAAGAGAGGAAGATAGCCAAAATGGGGAGACAGAGGAACATGTCCCAAATGAAAAAACAGAACCAAGCTCCAGAAAAAGAACTAAACAAAATGTAGACAAAATTGTTCAAACACAGACACAGAGTTCAAAACATTGGTTATAAGGTTGCTAAATGATCTCAGTGATAACTTTAACAAAGTACAGTTTAACAAAGATATAAAAAACATAAAAATGGAGATAGAAAACATAAAAAAGAACCAGTCATAAATTAAGAATACAATAACTGAAATAAAAAATACATTAGAGGGAATCAGCAATAAATTAGATGAAGAAGAGAACTGATTCAAGAGTTGGAATGATAAGGTAGCAGAAAAACACCCAATCAGAACAGTAACAAGAAAAAGATCAAAAAAAATAAGAATAATTTAAAGGGCCTTTGGGATAACATCAAGTATACCAACATTCTCATCACAGGGATACCCTAAGAAGGAGAGAACAAGGAATTAAAAATTCATTTCAAAAAATAATGACAGAAAATTTCTCTAAGCTCATGAAGGAAATAGACATGCAAGCCCAGGAAGCACAGAGAGTTCCAAACAAGAGGAAACCAAATTGGCCCACACCAGGACACATCATAATTAAAATGCCAAGGGTTGAAGAAAAAGAAAGAATCTTAAAAGCAGCAAGAGAAAAGCAGTTAGTTACCTACAAGGAAGCTCCCATAAGACTGTCAATTGATTTCTCAACAGAAACTTTACCAGTCAGAAGGGATTGGCAGGAAATATTCAAAGTGATGAAAAGCAAGGACCTACAACCAAGATTACTCTACCCGGCAAAGCTATCATTTAGAATCAAAGGACAGATAAAGAGCTTCCCAGACAAGAAAAAGCAAAAGGAGTTTATAATCCCCAAACCAGTATTTTGAGAAATGTGAAAAAAATTTCTTTAAGAAAAAAAAGAAAAAAATACATGAATTATAAAATGGCAATAGCTACATATCTAGCAATAATTACTTTTAATGTAAATGGATTAAATGCTCCATTCAGAAGATAGGGTGGCTAAATGGATAAGAAAAGAAGACCCTTACATATACTGCCTACAAAAGACTCACTTCAAATCTAAAATCACATGCAGACTGAAAGTAAAGAGATGAAAAAAGATATTTTATGAAAATAGAAATTTTTTAAAAAGCTAGGGAAGCTATACTATACCAGATAAAATAGACTTTAAAACAAAGGCTATCACAAGAAACAAAGGAGGACACAGTAATCCCACTTCTGGGTATTTATCTGAAAAAATTCAAAACACTACTTCAAAGGGACATGTGAATCCATATATACATTGCAGCATTATTTACAATAGCCAAGATATGGAGGCAAACTGTGTATCTATCAATGAATGAATAGACAAAGAAGAGGTAGTACGTATATGCAAATAAATATTACTCAGCCAAGAATGAAATCTTGCCATCTGCTACAACATGGGTAGACCTAGAGGGTATTGTGTTGAGTGGAGTAAGTCAGACAGAGAAAGACAAATGTCATATGATTTCACTTACATGTGGAATCCAAAGAACAGGATAAAGGAACAAACAACAGAAACAAGCTCATAGGTACAGAGAACATTCTTATGGTTGCTGGATTGGGGGGTGGGTGGGGAATGAGTGAAGAGAGGAGAGGATTAAGAGGTACAAATTGGTCATGGGGAATATAATCAGTAGTACTGTAATAACTGCGTGTGGTGTCAGATGAATACTTAATTTTTGTGGATGATCACTTAGTGGGTTGTGTGAATGTCTGATCAATGTCATACACCTGAAATTAGTGTAGTGTTGTACATCAACTGTAATTGAAAAATAAAGTTATTTAAGAAAAAATTAGCATAGTGTCTGGAACATAGTAGGCACTCAGTAAACGTTTATTGAATTAGCTAGTATGTTTAAAATCTCTCAGAAGCGCTTTTGAAAAAAGATTTTTTTTATGAGAATGCAAGAGAAAATATGTGTTGAAGGCCAAATTATTCAGGTATTGCCATTTATAGTTCATTTATATGGCTTTATAAAATAAGAGTGTTTGTATACTTTGGGAAACAAATATTCCATGAAACTGAAGAAATTGGTTCTCTTGTCAGACAAATACTGAAAAGCTCAGCAGGGTAAGTTAAGGGTTATACCAAATTTTTGATCAGATAAAAACAAAAGTTGCCAAAACTAAAAAAAAAATTAATATACATCATTGATAAATGAAATAAAAAAATCATGCATTTTATATTATACACACACACACACACACACACACACACACACACACACATATATATGTGTGTGTGTGTGTGTGTGTGTGTATATATATATATATATAACTAAACATGCAAAAATAATTTCAGTTTAAGAATTTCATCTTAGGATCTCATTCAGGTCTAGCCAGTGAGATTCACCAAACAACAAATTTTATACTATTGGAGGATGAAATTTCCTGAGAAACAAAGAATTTAAACACAGTTTCTAACTTCTAGAATAAAAAGCAACCCTGAGTCTACAGTTTACAACAGCAGTTATTTCAGAGATAGTCAGGATTAGTCTCATTTTAGCTTCCACTATTTTTTGAAATTGTCTCCTATATACAAAATCACTACAGATATTTTTCCCCTCCACTGTGGTTTCAATGAGCTGTGCTCAAGATAAAGTTAGAATCTGAAGGATTCTTGTTGTGGAGACACCCACATACTTACATAGGTAAATACTGTCTTATTTCCTACTCCCTGCCTTTTTTATACCCCCTACATATATGTAAACACTTTTTAATTGTGAAATATAACATGCAGAAAAAATGTATGAAATATTATAACAAATTATAACAATCTGCACAGTTTATAAGAAATTACAGACGATTCCTGACTTACAATGGTTGGACTTATGATTTTTTGACCTTAAAATGGTGTGAAAGTGATATGCATTTATTATAACTTATATTTCAATTTTTCAATGTTGATCTTTCCCAGGCTAGCCATACATGGTACCATACTCTCTTGTGATGCTGGGCAATCGTGGTGAGCCAGGTCCTTGTCAGCCATGCGATCTCACAGATAAACAACCAATGCTCTATACTGTATTCATTGTGTAAGATAATTTTGCCCAACTGTAGACAAATGTAAGTGTTCTCAGCATGTTTAAGGTAGGCTAGGCTAAGCTATGATGTTCAGTAGGTTACATATATTACATGCATTTTGACTTATGATATTTTCAAAAAACGATGGGTTTATCACATTGTAACCCAATCGTAAGTTGAGGAGCGTCTATATTGTAATGTGGATCCCTGTGTCATTCTCCAACGTCAAAATATTGAATACCATTAGCATCAGAGAATACCCCAGCATGTCCCTTCCTTATCTTAAACTCCTCCCTCCCCTGTGGTAACTGCTATCCAGATTTTGGTAATACATCCTCACTTTGCTCTATAGTTTTGCCATATAAGCAGGAATCTCTAATTGAGTACTTTTGTCTGTTTTTATCTTGTTTCTTCTGTTGGCAGTATGTTTTTAGAATTTATATATGTTGCATATAGCTGTGGTTTTTAAAGTTTCACTGCTGAATATTACTTCATTATATGAATAAACAATTTGTCTCTTTATTTTACAGCTAATGGACATTGGGCAGGCTCCCTTTTGGGCCTGTCATAAGCAACATTCACATTCTTGTCAAGTGAACCACAGTGCACATAAGTATGCCTGTCTATACTAACACATATCTCTGAGACAGGAATTTCTGGTTGTACACATCTACGCATTACTAGATAATGCCAAAGTGTTAGACTAATGTTCACTGCCATCAGTTTTTGAAAGCTTTTATTGCTCCTTGTTCTTGCCTCGGAATTATCCAACTTCTCAATGTTCTCCCGTCTAGTGCATATGCAATGGTTTCTCACTGAGGTTTTGAAAGGCTTTTGCTGATTCCCAGTGAGGATGAATACTACTGGAGATTTACATTGGTCATGGAGATATCCTCTTCTGTAAAGTCTCTTGCTCATTTTCCTATTGGATCGGCAGTCTTTCTTTTTTCATTTTTAAAATGATTTGTAATAATTCTCTATGTATTATTCTAAATTATTGGTTAAAATTGTTGCAAATATATTTTTCCATCTTGCAGTTGCTTTTTCACTATCTTAATGGTGTATGTCGATGAACAGAACATCTTAATTTTAATGAAATCAAGTTTATTAATCTTCTTTTAGATAGTGCCTTGTGTCATGTTTAAGAAATAAATTTCTGCCTAAAGTCATGTAGATATTCTCATTATTCAGTACAAGTTTTATTGGGTTTTTTTATATGTAAGTCTGTAATCCACCTGGAATTGATTTTTGTGTCAGGTGTGACAGGGGATCCAATTTCATTTTCTGCAATAAAGATGTCCAACTGTCTCAGCACTATTTATTGAAACTACCAGCCTTTCCCCCATTGCTCTACAGTGTCACCTTATCATAAATCAAGTGTCTATATGCTCCTGGTTCTGTTTCTAGAGACTCTGTTCTGTTCATTGTCCTGTCTACACTTGTGCTAATACCACATGGTATATATTAATGTAGATTTGTATTAACTCGGCTACTCTTTAATCTTTGTAGTCCCATACAAATTTTTAAATCAACTTTTCACATTTCACACAAACACAAAAAAAATGCCTACTAGAATTTTTATTAGATTTTAATTAAATCTATAGATCAATTTAGGAAAAAGTGACATTTTCTCAAATTTAAATCTTTTATTCGAATCCATGATCAATGTCTCTCCACATATTTCAATCATTTTAGTTTCATAGTTTTCTCCATAGATTTATTTTTAGGTAGTTACTATTTTAATCCTACATAGGTCTTACTTAAACTTTGGTTTCTGCTTGTTTCTACAATTACCTTGCACATTGATTTTCTAGAGTTACTTTGCTAAACTATCTTAATTGTAATCTTTTATCTGTATATTAGCTTAAATTTTCTAACTACAATGTTATCAAATCATGCAAGAATAATACAAATGTTTTTCCTTTCAAATGTATATGTTTTATTTGGTTTTGTTGTTCTTGTGTTGATGGGGTTTTTTGTTTGTTTTTGTTTATTTGTTTTTGTGGGGTTTTTTCCTCTTATTGTAAGAGAGGAAACCTCCAGGAAAAAAATGTTGCATAGAGGTTGTGATAGTGAGCAAACCTGCCTTGCTCCCAAACTCACAGGAAAATTGTAGAAAGATTTGGCATTAAATATGACTAACCATTAAAAATGATATGTTATAGCTGTTTATTGGATACTTTTTATCAAATAAAGATCTATTCCATTCCATTCTTTCTTTGCTGAGTATTTTTAAGACTTAATGAAGATATTGAATTTTGACAAATAGCTCTGTTCATCTATTAAAATCACCATAAAATATTTACTCATTTTTACCATGTAAATATAATAAATTTCATTAACTTTCTATATCAATCTCATGCTCCTGGAACAAAATCAACTTGGTCATTAGTATATTATCCCTTTCATTTATTGCTATATTAGATCTACTAATATTTTGTTTAGAATATTTTTATCTATATTTATGGGAGACATTTGCCTATACTTTTTTTTTTCATCATGTCCCTCAGATTTGTTATTAAAGTCATAATAACCTCATAAAATGAATTGGGAAACTAATCTTTTAATCCTCTAGGAAAGTTTGTAGAAGATAGGAGTTACATGTGTCCCAGAAGTTTGATAGAACTCAATAATTAAGCCATCTAGACACAATATTTTCTCTATAGAAAGTTTTTAGATTATTTTTTTCATTTTTATAATAGCTATATAACCACTCATATTTTCTATTTCTTTTGATGTTCATTGTGGTAAATAAAAATTTTCTAGGACTGTCTCCCTTTCACTTAAATGTTCGAATTTTTGTCATAAACATATTCATAGTATCTTATTATGATCTTTTCAGTATATGTAATTAATGTCCTAGATTTTATTCCTGATCATTGTTATTTACACTTTCACTGTTTTCCTTGATCAATCTTGGGGGAAAACAACTTGGACAAAGAATAGCATTGAATTTCCATAATTTGTTAAAAAGTCTCTAATAAACACCTATAACACATGGTGTTTAATGGGTCTCCATTGTGTACTTCCATTTGCTGCCATGGCCTCATCTTGTGTGTGTGAGGCATGTGCCATAAACTTTAACACATGGTTAAAGCTGGGAGACAGCCAGCGTTTACCCCTTTTCCTCTTTTTCCAATTCTTTCTCAAACACGACGGGACTAACGGTTTTCTTTCAAGGAAAGCACAGGGACTTACTGGTAAAACTGCGCCCACTCAAACAAGAAGGGCTCGGCCCTTGACAACTATCTGGTCCACTAGCTAATTGGGTCATGCCCTGAAACTGTGATATGCATGAAGCCACAGGCTGCCAATTAGCAGTCAGCGGAAAATGGGAGATTCTAGGTTAGGTCTACCTAAAACGTACGTGGAAAATGGATGAGCAGTTCTGCTGCACAGCACAGAGCAGTCTGAACACAATGCTGCAGTCGTTTTGTCATTATTTCAATGCAAAGTATAGCCGTATAACTATTTATTTTATTATTTTCTAACACTTTTCAATTTACAATAAACTCTGTTTGCAATTCAGAAGAATGAAACTGCATTTTTAATGAAAAAATAAGTACTTACATATCTACCTCTGAGAAAGCTGATGACCATGTAACTTGCAAAAATTGTCAACATTTACCATCCACTATGAAGGTTGTGATATCACCAAACACATAGACACATTTCTGCTGAAGAATTCTTTGCATCTTTTTCAAATGTAGCTAAGAAGACAGAGTCAGAAAATGACAATTCAACACGTGCAGCTGCAGAAAGTACATTTACACAAGACTCTGTGAAGCTGATCTTTTCATTTAGGGCAAATGCCTTTTCTTCTAAATTAATTTCACTCATTTTGATTCCAGGCTTTCTGTGCACACTGAAAAGTGAAGCAATAGCTATGGACATGTCGGCTCCATTAGCACAATAGAACTTTGCACACTGTTAAATGATGCCAGTTTTACAGTTGCACTTCCAGATATTTTAAAGAGAAAATAAGTTAACTCCAAGAATGATTTGATTTTCTCATCCAATTCAAGAACTTAGAGTAAAACTCTTGGAAGATCATCACATCGCAGGAGAAAGAGCTGACAGTATTGTGGATGTTATTATAAATTCTGTTTAAAATTAATCATGATTAATATATTTGTTTTTTAATTTAAAAATTAAAAATATGGTGGCAATACAAACATAAATTTGAGTATAGCATAGCAACATGGTAAAAAAAATTGTTTTAAAAAATTAGAAAACATACAAAGATTTGCATATGTGTGTTTATATATATTAGTAAACTTGGCCTATTTCATGTATATATTTGCAAACAGTAAATAAAATTAGCAAACTTGACTATATATATTTATATTTGAGTAAAAATTTTTAATAACAAGTTTAGAAAACTTGATTTATTATCAAATTAAATATAATATAATATACATATAGTAAGTTATATAAGACATATAGTATACAATTATATATAACTGTATAATTGTACATATAATTATATAATTACAATACAGTATATAATGATATGTTGTATAATTATACAGTATATAATAATATATAATAATACATAATTATAAAAATATATTATGTTGTATGTTGTATGTTATATATTCTATTATATTCATATATTATGCTACATTTTGTATATTGTATTATTTATTATACATAATAGATCAAATTTGCTAAATTTGTAATTGAAATCTTTTATAATTTTACAAGGTTTTTCATCTTCATGTTTTATCAGTTACTGTGAGAGGTATATTAAAATGTCCTGTTCTGACTGTAAATTTGTTCATTCCTTCTTACAGTTATGTCTGTTTTTATTTTGTATGTTTCAGGAGCATGTTATTAGGCAAACACAACATGGGATTGTTGCATCTTTCTAGTGAATTGAACTTTTATCATTTTGTAGGATTATCTTTGCTTCTAGTAGTGGTTGCCCTAATTTTATTGAAGTCAATTCAATAGCGAAAAAAAGCTATAAACTGATTTAAAAATTGGCAAAGGACCTGAATAGATATTTCTCAAAAGAAAACACACGGATGGCCAATGGATATATGAAAAGATGTTCAACATCACCAATCATCGGGGAAATGCAAATGAACACCACAGTGAGATATCACCTCACATTTGTTAGAATGGCTATTCTCAGAAAGATAAAAGATAACAAGTGGTGATGAGGATGTAGAGGAAAAGAAACCTAAACTGGTACAGCCATTTTGGAAAACAGTACGGAGGTTCCTCGAGAAATCAAAAATAGAACTACCATAAAAATGGGATCTCAAAGAGACATCTACACACCACCATGTCCATTGCAGCATCATTCACAATAGCCAAGATATAAAAACAACCCAACATCTATTGATGGATAAAAGGATAAAGAAAATGTGAGAAACACATATAGACACATACACACACACGTACACACTGGAATATTATTCAGCTATGAATAAAGGAAATCCTGTCATTTGCAACAACATGGATGAACCTGAAGGACATTATGGTATGTGGAGTAAGCCATATATAACTGCTGGTATAACCGCAGTTATGTGTAATCTTAAAAAAAAAAAAGTTGAATTCATAGAAGTAGAGTAGAACAGAGGTTACCAGGGGCTCGAAGAGTGGAGGAATAGGAGTGATATTGGTCAAAGGGTCCAAGTTGCAGTTACATAGCACAAACAACATACCGATCTAATACACAGGCATGATGATTATAGTCAATAATACTACACTGAATACTGGAAATATGCTAAGAGTAAATTTTAGGTGCTCTCATTGCCAAAAAATGTAGTAGCTATGTGAAGAGGACATACTGATTAGCTTGACTGCAATAATTATTTCACTATATCAAATCACCATGTCATATACTATAAATATATACAATTTTTATTTTAAAATATGGTTTTTAAAAAAATATTTACTTCCAAGAGTTTGGAAGCATTGTTGGACCCATCTCAGGCGACCCATCATCAATGCCTTATGCTTCTCTTCTGATTTGTTTCCTCTCTTTCATCCCACAGAATCATCTATGTGGATATCAGAAAAGCTGCCTATGATCCACAGTATATTCTTCTAAATCTATTACTTGGGGCAGAAATTCTACCCACAGATGTCAGGGCTAAGGCCTCTAATGCTCAAATTCCAGATTCTTAAAACTCACGAGCCAAGAACATCACTCTTGTTTTTAGAGCTATGCTAATAAATGACCTTGAGTAAATGGAAAAAAGTCGAGAACCCAGTCAGTCTAAGAAGAGATAGGGAAACCAATATACTTATTGGAATATATTAAACTTGTGTTCTGTATGATCCTAAGAATTACTTGTTTTTATAAACATGGTTCTAAAGTTGCCACATTATTTGCTAATATAAACTTAGTGTGTGTAATTTATTAATAGAATAAACTACACCGAAATCTACTTTTGTGTTTTTCAGATGAATAATCTCTAGCTGTTGAACCACTGAAACCTCAAGAAGCAAATTATTGGGTCCTCCCTGAGAATCTGGGGGGCTGACTTAAGAAAGAGCCTCCCCTTGGGGAGCCATTCAGCTGGGAGCCTGGAGAGGGTTGTGGGAAGGACACAGGAATTGCCACCAGACTGACTTGGGTTTTAATCCCAGCGGCACTATGTACTAGTTATAAGAAACCAAGAAAGTTACTCAAGTTCTCAAAGCTTGTTTCTCAAGTTACTATAAACACACAGAGATTTAAAAAACAAACAAACAAACAAACAAAAAACAAAAACCCCTGTGTCTCAGAGTTATTTGAGAATCTATGATATAATATATGCAGTAGAACACAGCAAAGCGCTAGACACAGGGTAAGTGCTCAATGAATGTGTCACCTGTCCTTATCTTTATTAAACCAGTCTACAGACCTCGCAGAAAGGAAATTCCAGCTCATACTGGGTCACATGTTTGACAGGAGGAACTCTGTGTATATCCACATATGCAGGACTATGAAAATGGCATTTTATGTGCAGATGTCTGATACCCTTAATTGTACCTTCTTCTAAACAGTATCTCCTCATCTTTTTCAGCCTTCTAATCTGGTAGTACTTCACAAGGTTCAAGTTGATTCTAGCCTCAAAACAGATTACTTTTGTTTTCGATAGTCCACAGCAAGGAACATTTTTCTGGAGATGGTGGACAAGCTGGCAGCATAATTGACTCAAAATGCTAGCGCAGGACTCAAAATGCTGCCGCTCTCCATCAGTCACACTACAGAGCATATCATGCATGACAAGCAGCTGATGGAGCATGCAGCAAATATGAAATGATAGGATGCAGCTAGACCAGTCGTGGGGAGATGAGCCCGTGTGGGCGGGTCAAATCATGGGTGCCACTGACAATAATGTCAGAGACCAATTCTGACCAGCACTCTTTTTTTATTAGAAACCCTCTGGGTGGTGACAAAGTGCGAGAGCCACCCAGCCCTGCAGAGAAGATGCCCAGTGTCTAGACTGAACCCTACTGTCAGCTGGTAAAGAATCTACTTTCTTCTGCACCAGGATGCTCCTAGAGTAACATGTAATATGAATAAAAACAAATTATTAAAAGTTAACTTTTCATGTGAAATTAGGAAGGATATTTGAGGATTTGTTTTATGACTTTAATCTGGGCAAACTCTCCTGTCATCTTTTTTCTGAAACACACTAAAGTTCTGTTTGTGACAGTATCTATCCTAAGAGTGTTTGTCTATGGCATGAGGAAAATGAGAATTGATTAGCCAGCAAGCCAAAAACCAGGGCAGATGATGTAAACCTCATAAGGCAGAAGTGAACGTGAGTTTGAAAATCAAAGTTCAAACTCCCTCTCCTGACCACCCTGCATTACCTGAAACACAATAAAAAATGCATCATCTATACTGGTTTGGTTCCCATATTCCAGCCAAAAGAACACAGTTTTTTAAAGTACATGCAGATTTCCAATGCCTGTGCTCACATTATTCTGACTTTTCTTTTTTAGAATACAATGCTTATGTAATTTCATTTTGTCCTATTCCATAATGACTTTCTGACCCATAACTACGTAACAAAATCACATATTGTTGGAATCATCAATTTGTAGACTGTGTAACTCAGACTATGTCGCATCAAATTAAAGTTGAGCCTTTCATAAAGAAAAAAAAATTGCTAAATGACCTAGGTGTTTTTCATCTTAAAATTCTTTGTGTTAGTACCTCAAGTCAATTTATGTTTCCCGGCATAGGCCAAGTAATTATCATAATTTTCTATCTTCTTCTGCTGGTATTCACACAACATTAGGCATAACATTTTACAAAAATCCACCACAACCAGTTAAGACTGGCCCTATCGACAATGACCTTACTTTCCGAACTAAAACTAGGACACATGGTCTGCCAGATGGCAGTGCTTTACATCCAACCCATACCCCTGAATCAGTCTGTCCTTCCATCAAAATCAGTTCTCAAGATGGCCTCTGGGATTATCTTCCTAAAACTGAAATCTGATCAAGTCACTCCCATGCTATAAACCTCTTGAAGTCTCCTTTTTTCCTAGAGGATAAAATTTAAACTTTTTGACTGGGCATGCAAAGCCATCTCTTTCACTATGCCACCTCACAAAGCCTTCTGTCCAACCATTCCAGATTTCTCACCAGAGACTTAACACAATCTTTCCTAGATTCCACAGCTTTGCACCTGTTACCCTTTCTGTGGCACATATGCAGGTGTGCACATGCACAGACACACACACACACACACACACACACACACTTCCACCTATCTTCAAATCAAGTTCAAATGTCTCCTCTGAGTATCTTTCCCAGATTCTCTCATGCTGTTAGCTGTTTCTAAACAACATATTTGTGCCTCCATCAAAGCAGTCACCACATTTTATATCAAAATTATCTGTTTATATAGTTAGGTCCTCTCTTAACCCACTATATAGTTAGCTCACTAGAGTTATAAATGAATGATGTAGACAAATAACTCCAAATTATTACTGTCTCCTGGATGCTGGAGTCTGTTTTTCCCTCGTCATCTCATTAGATTGGTTCTGTGCAGTCAAGACTTCCACTTGGAGGAGATGCTTTAAAGATGGTACCAGCAGCAGGCGAATGAAAAGACAGCCCAGTGACCTTTAAGCGCTTTCCAATAACTTTAGTATCTTGAATAATGTCTCTGAACCTAAGGTGATAAGTTTACAACAACAGAAATAATCAGCATCAAAACAGCCCAGTAGTTTAATCAATAACTGGCAGTTGTAAGCCAGGTTTCACATCAAGTTCCACTGTGTGGAAAGGCAGTACAGCTTGTTCGTTAGGTGGAAACGCCACTTCGGGTATAGCTCGGAGTTAATAGCTGTGACTTTTCTCTCTCTAGAAAGCTAATCACAAATGACTACCATGCCCAGTGTTGTGGGTAACTAAAGAGGTTCAAGAGGTGTACTGAGAGGGAAAGAGTGAGAAGTCAGTTAGTTTGGAGAAGTGCTGATTCCAAAGGACAGGGCACAATGATGACAAAAACGCTGTCTTTTCCTTCCGCAGAAGTTTTCTTTGAACGCAGACATAAACTCCAGGCAAAAACGCGTTGGTTCAAATATTTAGACTCCCGCTGCCAGTCAGAGTCGGCGGGAACTGACGACATGCCCCACGCACTGCGAGCTCCCAACTTAGCGTTCTGGAAACGCTAATTAGGAAAACCGCACCGTGCCGCGCCATGCTCTGGACGCTGCATGTCAACTACAGAACACGGTAACAGACCTGGCCTACGATAAAGGACAAAAAACTTCCAAAGAATTTCTGAAGAACAGAAGGAGATTCAGCTCTACTTGCCTCTCTGCGAGCACCCCCCAAAAAAGAAAGAGGGTTAACTTTAACACGCATGTCTTTCTCATTTCTCAGATTGTCATCTCTCACATTTACGAGTTTTTCCCTCTCTCCTTCGCAGTAAAACAATAAAAGTAGAAACCATCATTGAGTTTCTACTACAATGAAGGAGAGTGTCAGCCTTTGCCCCTGGAGCCGAAGACCCTGCGCCAGAATTGGGAGGTCCACCTGACGCTTTCCAACATCCACGTGCAGCTGATACTCGGAAAGGCGTTTTCAGCTAATGCGGGCTGCTCTTGGCCCCATCCAGAGCCTGAGGCCAGTTTTGTCTTCGGTGCCCTCCTCACACATGAAGAGCACTGATTTTATTGGGTTCTAGTTCCCAGTTCTCCACCAGCTGCAATGCCTGGAACTAGAATTGTGACACGCCTCTCCCCCCTCAGGAGCCTCCACACCATGGGTTTTCCCTACAGGGATGCCAACGCAGTTTCTCTAGAAGATATCTTCTAAACTAACTTAGGTCATCAGAAAAGCATGGCCCAGACATAATCAAAGTGTAAGTCTCTAGAAGAGATGCATCAGAGAACATCGATCACAGCATCTGATGGAAAGTTTCCATCATTTCCGAATAGTCAAAATTATCAAAATAACAGGTCTGTTACAAAGTCGCTTTCCTTATCAGTACGTCTGAAGAAAATAACAGGCCTTGGCGGGTATGCATTCAACTATGGAATTAAATTCATCAGAGGCTCCACAATTTGTGTTTTCTACCTGCCTTATTCTGACATCGGCGAGAGTCGTTTAGCGCTGATATGCAAACCAAGTGAAGGTTGTTCTGAGACGAGTATCACTCAGGCCAAATCACTTGGATGTCAAGTATGTTGATAAGTATAGCTTTTCAAAGGTGTGAACATGTGCAGGAAGCAAATTTAAGCCATTCTTTACCAAATTAGTAACCTTGTCCTTGCACCCATTTTTCTGCTGAAACAACGGAAACCCAATAGCACATTCTGAGAAAGCGGCAGAGGCCACCGTGGCATCTGCACCTCGGAGCCAGCCTGTTCCACCTCCTTCTCACGATTGTGATCCTGCTTGCCTTCACCCTCATGATACAAGCCAAACAAAACCTCAAAATCACATATTAAAACTCGAGATTATTTGTAGGTGCCAAATTTCTTACGACACAGCTCCATTACATTTGATCCAGGTCTGCATGCCTAGGAAAATTAAGCATAAAGCATCATATTCAGCCTACTTCTGTAGTGTCTGGGGTGCTTTGCAGCAATTCAACATGTGCGCGCTTTCTCTTCGGTGGAAAAAAAGCACAAAGATAGATGACATCACCTGAAAAGCAAAAGAAGTGAGGGCCTGAGCCTGTGGAGGCAGTTTAATCACCTGCAAGCAGTTGATCATTCAACATAATACACAGGGCCTTAAAAGCCTGCCGTGACACTCTCATTTGTCCTGTGATAGAGTGCTCACTGCATGGGACTTTAATATCCCCAAAGCAATCAAACTTTGCAGTGCACAGAACGTGCCTATCGTCTGTAAGCTAGAAGTCGCAGCACAACCCACGTCGCTGACCCGGGAAGCCAGAGTCTGTTTCCCACAGTAAGGTTCTCAGCCCCAGTTTGCATACAAGACTCATTTCTGGATGCCCAGGCCCCACCTCAGAATGAACGTTTTTCAAAGCTACACAGATGATTCTGTCACAGACCTGGGTGGAGAATTTCAGCAATGCAGTGTTGACCTTTCAGCGCCATTGCTGGTGCGTTGTTTTGAAATTCGGGCCCAGTGTGTATACTGCCTTCCAGAAAAATGAGGTAGCCTCATTTGTGGAGGTTATCCCTGCAGGTGGGCAGCCCCCAGAGAAGTTCTCTGATGGAGTATACATCTCTCTTTCCATAGAAACATGCAAATCTTCCAGCCATGCTGCTACTGATTAGCCTGGGGCAAAATGTCTTGTTCCAGGCAAAGTAGGTATTATTATCATCATTTTATAAATAAATGCAAAATCTGAAGAGTAGAATGACTTGCCCATTTTCAAACAACTGGCTAAAACATGGCTGGTTCAGAGCAGGACTAAGATTTTCTACCTCTAAGTTATTGGGGTTTTTTTTTTTTTCTGACTTTAAACTGTATTTTCAATTGTGTTATATTCACCTTGGAATAAAATTTCAGGTTAGAAAACCAGGGTGTTGTCTATAAAAACAATAAAAAGCTGTTTATTTTAAACCGGTGGTTTTCAAAGTGTGGTTTCTGAATGAGCAGCATGAGAACCACTTGGGGATTTGTTAAAAATGCAAATTCTCAGCCCTCACCCCAGACCTGCAGCATCAGAAGCTCTGCGGGTGGGGCCAGCCCTCCAGGAAATCCTAAAACCTTGAGAACCACTGTTTTAATTAGGCAAAGGACAAACTATAAACCTTTCTCCCAAAATCTTATTGAAATGAAACCCCATGAAAATATTTTCAAAAACTCAAAGTTGAAACCAGAGAAGTACTAATTGTTTTTGGAGAAGTAAACCAGCTTGATTGCTAGAGGTGGGGTCTTTCGACTCGGAAATAATCATTGGACAACCGTGGAAAATTATTCCCAAATCATTTTTTTCTCTTTTAAGGAGAGATATTGAAGTATAAGTTAAGGCAGGCAGTCAGAAATGGTTTCAAGCATGTAGTTGAATAAAGAAAGGTAATTCTCTGACAAGGAAGGTACTCAGGCTTAATCAGGTCCTCGGACTAGCAGAATGTAGTGAAAAAGGAGATGGGTGGGTTTGCCACACCTGTTTCCCTTTCTGCTTCTTGGGTACAGATGACGTTCTGTCTTCTTGCAGTAAAGTGTGGCTCCAGCACTGAGTTCTGACCCATGAAATGTGAATGGATGGGACGCCCACCACTGCTAGCCCAGCCCATAAAACCCTTTCCCACAATGCTCTCTTTCCTCTCTTCTCCCACCGGCCCTCACAGCTCTGAGGAACAATAGAGCCACTAAATAAAGAGGCTCTGTGCTCAATCTCTCTAGAGAAGGCCACAACCACACACTTAGAAATGCTATATGAATGAGACAAATTCCAGTGAAGTTTTGGGGTTATCACGCACAGCACCTACTATGTGTAATTTAGGCTTTATTACAGTAACTAAAATAAATGAATGTTTAGTCAAAACAGCAACATTTCTGAAACCTACACCTCAAAACTGCTACAGAGCAGTAGCGGTGGATTTCTCTAAAGATCTAAGTCAAGAGTCCACCACAAGTGTCGGCCAAGCACATCCACACCTGTGTTCTCTGCGAGCCTTCCCCGATGACAGAGGATCCCACGGGTCATCTTTACCAGATGGTTCCTTTCAGAATTTCTGTCATTTCCATATACTGTTTAGAAGGTGGAAAGTGATCTATTCAGAGTCATTCTCAGTCTTTTCATAGCTCCTCGCGTGCACGAATCCTCCCTTGGTTTCCACCACCCAACTCTCTTCCAATTCATTCCTGCTCTCTGGCACGTCCCTCTTGCCCTGCTTTGCATGATCATCCTCCTCTATCCAATAATTTAATGACACTAAATGATGGAACTCCCTCAAGTGTTTGTTTCAGCCTTTTTCTCTTTCTAGTTTCTAGATTCAGGCTATTGTGTCCATATCAACAACTTCAATTTTTACCTATTTACAGATAACTCACAAATTTGTGAATATTCCTAAAGGACAGACCTTTTTTAACGTTCCAGACTCATATAAACAATTATTTACTAAATGTCTCTACTTTGATATCTTAAAGGCATTTATAGAACAACATAAGACAAAATCGCATTCATTGTTTCCAGCCCCCTACCCCACCCCTGTGGTTTCCCTGCAGTGTAACCATTGCAAGAGTGAGTGACACAAGCTCCCATTCTGGTAAGCAAGGCAGAAATCTCCAAAACATTCTTGACACTTCCTTCTCCCTCACCCCTGAACCACAGAACCAGATTGAATTCTTGTTCATTTAAATCTGTCTACTGCCCTTCTTCTCCTCTATAGCAATCTAATCCAAACTACCCACATCTCTTGTTGGGATGGTGGCAGAACTTTTCCCATTTAAACCACTACTAGTCCTGAACACCAATGTTCATAGCGGCATTATTCACAGTGGCCAGGACATGGAAGCAACAGAAGTATCCTGCGATAGATGTTTGGATAGAGAAGCTGTGGTACATATATGCAATGTAATATTACTCGACCATAAGAAGAGATGAAATACTGCAATTTGCAACAACATGGATGGACCTTGAAATAATCATACTAAGTAAAATAAGCCAGACAGAACAAGTTGAAAATCACATGATATCACTTATATGTGGGTTATAAACTTAAAAGCAACAAATGAACAGGACAAACAAATAGAGACTCATAGACATGGACAATAGACTAGTAGTTACCAGAAGGTTGGAGGGAGCGGGGAAGAGGGAGGTAGAAGGAATAAAAGCAGTCAAATATGTGGTGACAGAGCAATCTATGGGAAACGAACACACAATATAAATATATATATGCCTTTCTGTTAAAATATACAGCTGTCTATGGCCATGCCACCCTGAACAAGCCTGATCCCACCCAATCTTGGAAGCAAAGCAGAGTCGGGCCTGGATAGTACTTGGATGGGAGACCACCTAGGAAGACCAGGTGCTGTGGGCATAAAAAATAAAGGATTGTAGGCTGACAAGGTTCTTGCAATCTGTGAAGTCAACCAAAGGTTGCCTCGCCTACACACACACACACACACACACACACACACACACACACACACACACAGCTGAAACTTACTGGATTTCATTAACCATTCTCACCATTAAAAAAATAATTAATTAATTGATTTAAAAATTAAAATAAAGAAAAAATAAACCATCACTAGTCCATTCTCTAGAATTCAGGGTGATTTTTTTCAAATTACAAATCTGACCACTTCATTCCACTACTGCTTAAACTCATCAGAGGCTCCCTATTAATCTCAGGCTAATGATCCCAATGCTTACTGTTGCCCACAAGATCCATCCCTGGCCTGGATCCCACTCGCAGCCATTCTCATCTTAAAATCATACTTCCACTTTCCCTCTGCAGCTGAACCTGAACCACATTGGCTTTTTTCTTGAATGGGCACGTTCCCTCAAGTCATGGAACCTAGAACATACAACCTCCTTGGTCTTACCCATAACATTCCCTTTTCACCTCTTCTTTGAGGTTTTATCTCACCCTGCAGTTAATTACCCCATTCCTAAGTTTCCATCTCCACATTTATCATAGTTGTAAATTTCCATTAAACTGTAGAATGCTTTGATTCATGTCTATTGCCCTCATTAAGCTACAAGTAGCCCCCTGAAATCGGGAATCATGTCTACTTTTGTCCTACTATTGTATCCTAAGTCTCTCATACATTTAACAAATATCTATGCATCAAGAAATGTTCTAGGTACTGAGGACACAGTAATAATAAGACAGAGAAAGTGCCATCTGTTGTGGTACTTATACCATAGAGATAGGAAACACATGACAAAACATTTTTAAAATAAAAAAATAACATAATAATAAGTGCTATGCAGAGAATTAAAATGGGATACGACAGATGTTTACTTCACAGTGAAAAAAGAACTTTTTGGAGTGGTAAAGTTGAAAATTTCAATTACAATTTGAAAGACAAGAGATAATCAGTCATGTGAAGATCAAAAAACATTCCAGGCGGAGGAAACAACTATTGCGAGACTGTAAGAAGGGAGCCAACAGCTGGCACAATGCCAGGATCATTACGATTGTTCAATAAATATTAATTGACTGTTGTTACAGCAAATGGGCAGATAAGCAGAGCCCACAGAGGGGTCACTAATTCGGGCTTTTCTTCTTTAGGCCGTGAGGGGTAGAAAGGATGAGGAGAAGGGGGCATGTGACATGAATGGTTTCTGTTGTAGTTGCTATTGACTGATAGATCCTCAAGGATGCTTCCCAAGCAAGCGAGGCGTGACACATTGATTTTTGTAATTTCTATTGCCAGACAGGGATGACTAGTCTTATTGACAAGAGTGATTCAGTAACTTGCACACAGTGAGACTCTGGACAGGCTGAAGGAAAAGCTGCATCTGCTATAACTATTATTGTTTTGCTCAAATTATAGCACACTCCAAGGCATTGCTTTGAACTAGGCACAGTGTCTCATTAAAACTGTTTTCTTGATTTAAGGTTCCCCTTTCAAAGTTCAGCTAAGTGTGTAAACAAATTCATAATATCTAGAGGATACTTTGAACATAAAATATAATTTTTAAGACGAGAATCATCGCAAATCTTCTTTCCAGCCCTTGGGTACTCTTTCAAATTGCAGTTGTCCTTGGTTATTTTTCTCTTCCTCTAACTCCAGCGTAACAATAAAACTTTACACATTGACTGATGAATAAGACATGTTCTTCCCCAGGCAGAAAATGGGATCAAAGCAAAATATGTTACTCAAACCATCAGCTTTTCTGTAAAGCAAATGTTTCCTCATAGGAGGAACTAAAATGTTAAAATATTTAAGGTTTAAAAGAAGATGGTCTGGAAAGTCCCTTAAAATTGTTTAACTGCATAAATAAATTGTTGCAATGAATAAGACTTTTCAAACAGTTTTCAATATTTTTTATAATGACTGTGTGTGTGTGTGTGTGTGTGTGTGTGTGTGTGTGTGTGTGTGTGTGTTGTATGTGTGTGTTATGAGAAAGAGGAGAGATTTTGGAAATTTTCTAAATAAAATTATTTTAATAAAAGAGCCTTGTACCTTTCTTTTTGAAAGGCAACTCTTGATGACAGAACTTAAAGATGTTTCAATTACCCCGGATCATTATCACTGATGAACTAATAATCAACCCTATATAAACCAATTCAACTTATTCAATGGCAGTTCCTTTGGGAAAGTTACCTATTATCCCCAAGCTTCAGCATCCTAATCTGCAAGATGGTGATAATACTACCTCTCTCACATTTAGATAATGCCAACAGCATCTACTATGTCGCCTACACGTGGAAAGTAGCGAGGTAAAGATAATTTTTATTAGCATGATGTCTTCTTATGAGGAGAACAAGACCTTACAACTTGAAGGTAGGTAGTGGGTTACGTGTTTGGATGAAATACACAGGCCACAGTTGCTGACATCACCAGTCAGTTGGTTTTCTGGGAACGTGACCTAAGAAGTTGTTCTCCATCATAGCTGATTATCAGATTCACCTGGGGAATATTTTTTAAAGTACAGATTCCCAAGGGAATCTGACAGTCAATAAGGTTTGGGAACACTGAGCTGGAAAACATCTTAAAGCACCTAATAATCTTGAGCAATTTTCACACATTCCCTCTTATAAAGCTCATGATGACTCTTATTGTATTGAAAGGAGAACAGAATTTGGAGTTAAAAATGACTGGACTTTTTCCACCATCATACTATAGTAGCACAAGGTACTTAATTTCTATTATCCTCACTTTCTTCACCTATAAAATGGAAATAAAATGTTGTAATGTCTGCCTACATGCCGACTAGGCCTTCCGTAGATGCCAAAGCACCTGCAAATATAAGGCACCATTATTAAGAATGAAAAATGAGGTGCCCTGTGTCCTGAGTGTCTTTATTAAACAGTAAAGCTACAAAAAAACCATGAACATCTAAGGGAAGAAAATGCATGAACGTGTGTGTGTGTGTGTGTGTGTGTGTGTGTGTGTGTGTGTGTGTGAGAGAGAGAGAGACAGAGAGAGAATATTAAAGATAATATAAGCTAAACAGGACATTAGGTGATGTCACCTTTAATCACACTTGTTTGTTTTTCAAGGTTTCCAATTGTTTGAGTGAATTCAGGAAAGAAATATGTTTTAAATATGAACACTAGAAAATTTATCTTCTAGAATTAAAGATAATGTCTACATATTAAATTCAAGTATTTTAGGAAAGTACTATCATTCTTTAATGTTATATGCTGCTTTGTGAACTATTCTATGAGTGCATATAATGAGAAGCCATTATGGGATTCTCACCCCTCCTCTATAAAATAACTTTAATTTTTGGTTGGTTTTACTTTAATAGTTTCCATTCTTCTAAATCACCACCTAAATTAGATTTTATAGTAAATGGGAACATTTATAAAAGAAAAGAACGAAATTAAAAAGTCATGTTTTTAATGCATATGCTACAGAAACAGATTTTTTTCCTACGGATACAGAATTAACTTTCACTTATAAGCCTAGATTATGGGTTAAAGGACAATTGCAATGGTTCTGTGAAATTAGTGTATAATTGCAATGCCAGCTTTAAGAAGGATGTATAATATGCTTCACCTAGAGACTAGACAGTGACCACTTACGATCTGAGCATAATATGTCCTACTACTATTTTCTTAACCCTGGACACTAAAAATTAGAGAACAGGTGGAAAGAGCAGGAGAATAAAAGGGACACACTGAGACTAAAAGTACCACACACAACATGAGGAAGTTCCACTGACACCTAGAAAACATCTCAGAAGCTATTGAAAAGGTAGTCACTGTAAAATTGGATTTTGACATTGTAAAGATGTTTGGAAGTACTTCAGAGAGGTAGAAAACTATTTTAAAACAGGAGCTAAGTTTTGAGCTGATACAGGGACTAGAGAAAGAAGAGTTGAAAGAGAATATTTTAGCTGTGTACTTCAGCCATGTCCAATAGAAGGGAGAACTTGTTTCTTTTTTAAATCCAAATTATAAAATTTGAAGAAATCTAGGAGAAAACAAATGTACTTTATCAAGCTAATATACATTGATAAAATTATTCCTAAAGAACATTTGCTCTAAGTCCGAATTCCTTGAGCTCTGTATTCTTATGACATTTGGTTTCCTACGAATGCAGCCACAGAGAAACCTCAACTATAATGCGCCCAAAATATCTCCTATTGAAAATCAATAATAACTTTCTGAATTACCAAGAGGTCTCCTGAGAGTTTGGTGAAACAGATGATGAAGGCAACTATCATGGAGGTAACTATGACAAAACAGAGTAGTCAAGAAGCACCGCCTACTCACATCAAACACATGCACAATCCCGTGCACAAACACATGCAAACAACACCCTCAACTCTGAGAAGACTTGGACCTCAGGAAATAATATCCTCAAAATTAGAATCCCCAGATTTAGCAAATAAAAACACAGGATGTTCAGTTAAATTTGAATTTCGGGCAAACAACAAAAATATGATTAGTATAAGTATGTCTTGTCAATATTTGGGACATAGTTACATTAAAGATTATTTGTTACTTATTTGAAATTCAAATTTAACTGGGCCTCCCACATTTTATCTACATAGAAGTCTATACACCCAAGATTCAAAAACACACTAAAAATTAAATGCTGTCACTTTAGATACTTAACTGGCCCCAACAATAAGAATCCAATCACAGATTCCATTACTGAAATCACATGCTGGCCCTCTGATAGGAGATAATCATCAGGGAGGTAGACAGGCAATAGGAACTTGAATTTATGCTGTTAAAGGCATCCCAGACACGAACATCAAAAATGAACAGCAGTAGCCTTGCTCTCAAGAAAGGTTACCGCTGAGCCTGGCAACACTCCAAACCATTAAGTAACTTCCCTGCACCCCATCTGTATTTCTCAACTAGATACGAAAATTGAAACTAGGAACCAGTAGTTTGGGGTAGAAACAAATGCCAAAATTGTTCTGCAGCGTGGGTAAGAAAAAGGGTGAGAGGTGCAAAGGGGAAGCTCTACGAGCAGGGCGTGTAATGAAATTAACTTTCAAATTGAACTTCTTCCTTTCCCACGTGTTCTAAATCTGACATCTTTCCCATAGGCCTGTAGATGGTGTCTCTGGGGTCACGGTCACTGATGTCTGAAGGGTAAAACTGGAACTGAAACCCACAACCTGGCACCTGCGGGGTCAGCTTCATTAAGTGTCGGCCCTTGCTGGTTTCCAGGAGTGGCCCCCATAAATGTCACTCCCAACAAGGATCCCGTAGAATGCTGCCTTCTCTTTAGCAGTCCAGTTTTACATTTTTTGGGTATCTTAAGTCATTCTTGGACTCTCTTTAGTAAAACCTAAGATACTTCTTGATTGACACATCTCATCCAGCAAGGGAAGTTCAATGACTAATTTATTATACCTTGGTCCTCAGTGAACATCTTTTGTTTTTAAAAATGACTTTAATTGCCACAAATTCATCACTCTACCCTTACTTGGACAGGGTTTTCCAGTTTTTACCCTGACTGTAATGAAAGCATGCAGAACACACGTTGGTCAGACCAGCTAGTGGTTTTACCACACATCAATTGCCATTTTCTGCTGTTGGAGCTGCCTCCCTGTATAGAGAAAATCTACTGAAGAATTCTGTGAATAGCAGAAATATTAGGCTCTATCTGCAGTGGGTGGAGGAAAGCTGCAGAGGAGAGGCAGAACTCTACTCCAGGAATCACTACAAAGGAGAAAGGCCATGAGGCTTGTCCACAATGCTTTTTCCATTTTACAGAATAAAAATCCTAGGCAAAGAGAGGATTGCTTGCTTAGTTAAGACCAGTGGCTCCCAAACTTTCTGGCACTAGGGACCTGTGCTCCTATGAGAATCTAATGCCTGATGATCTGAAGTGGAGCTGAGGAGATGATGCTAGTGCTGGGGAGTGGCTGCAAATACAGATGAAGCTTGCTTACTCCCTCTTCCACCGCTCACCTCCTACTATGCGGCCCAGTTCCTAACAGACCACGGACTGGTACCGATCTGCAGCTGGGTTTTTGGGGACCTCTGGTTTAGACAACTGAATTATAAAGATTCCTATAAATACTTTTTAGAATATCTAAAGCACATTATACTTTTTACTAAAGCATTTAGCATTACTAAACAATTATCATTCTAACAATTTAGGAGCTTATTATGCTTTAAGAAATAAGGAACAGAATGTTAATTCTGAGGAAGAGCATGGGCTGGAGGTGAATCTAGGTGATGGTTTTATACTATTTGAGCACAGCATCTCTTTGCATAGTAGAAAGAGTCCTTAATCACAAGACAAACTTGGCTCCAGAGTGGAAAAGGCTGTTTTATTTCAATCTCAGCTATTATTGAATACCTATTGTCAGTTAATGCCAGTGCTATGTTGGGTCCGTCCTCTTTTTTCAAATTTTTGAAAATCTAATAAGAGTAGAGAGAGAACCAGCTATAACATAATACAGAATAAAGTAGTCTCCAAACAGAGCCACAGCTGAGGAGCATTTGAGACCCAGAGGAAGTAAAGAGATGACCAAGAAAAATGTCAAGACTTTTTTGTCCAACATTTGCTTTTCAGCTGCAGCCACAGATGTTAGCATTGTCCTCCCCCCACTTCTCAACCTCCCAAAAAAGAATAAGCTATAATTACAAGATTGAGGTAGAGATAAATTTTGCCCCTAGATGGTGCTGGCAAGGTGAAAATGGTTAGAGGAAATCCACGAAGGTTTCCTGGAGGAAGGGTAGGCTGTCAAAGAACAAAGTAAATAAGATGAGGTAGGGCTTGCTGTCCAGGAGAAGAGAAATGTGTTCATGCACACTGGAAGTCAATGGGAAGTAAGTAAGTAAACAAATGAATAAATGAGGAGGGAAAACAAACAAACAAAAAAGTAAGCCATTTAATCAGTGGCTTTGATTTGATCCAGAGATAAGTAGAGATAGAATAAAAGCATCAGAATGGGCAGAATGGAAATCTCTTGAGTAACGTGGTGCTCTTGTCGCCAGTCCTTTTCTGAGGGCTTCCTACACGTGAGACATTATGCTTCTTGTTAAGTCTGCAAGGCAGATAATTGACAGCATTTGCTCTTAGGGCAGCAGGAAATGCTAAGTGAGAGTTACATTTAAAAAAAAAAAAAGCGCTTTCGAATGCAGAGGGCAAAGTAATCAGAGACCCAGACATCAAGAAACAAGCAAGAAAGGGGCTATGGCAAACCAAGAATGGGGTGATTGGAGCTCAAAAGAGAGAAATAGAGATATGAAACACTTTGTAGTGAAAGTAAAGAAAGAGCAATTTGAGATTAGGGTAAACTGCTGAAAGATACTCAGATGAAGCATAATATTCTGTGGTCCATGACATGTTCACCCATAAACACTGAAACCACTGGGCCCCAGGGACTTTTCCAGGATGTGAAATTGCAAACAGGTCCTCAATGAGTTAGAGAACAGTTTGTTGAAGGTATATGTATGCTTTTTAAAAAATCTTTTTTTCACTCACACTCACCATACTTATCCTACTCTGGCCAAAAGACAGGTCTCATTTTAGAAAATGGAGAATGATGCCTCTAGTACAAGTGATACAATTAATTAGCAACATCTCTGAAAAATGTTCATCTATAAATCATGCATTTATGTGTTTAACTCTTCAGATGTATTGCATTTATGTATAATAACTAGCAGAGTGTATGTACCTTATATCTAGCATGGGGTGGGCGCGATCTTGTATTTAGAAAATATAAAATCAATTTCTTTTTAGAAAATGCAGTGGAAATTATTATGCTCACTTGAAAAGTGATTTATTTATGCAAATATGCATTGTATTTATGTGGTAAATAATTTATTTACTTTACAATTCAATCAAAATTCAATCATCTCTCAAATATCTTACCGTCCTCTTTGAAGTACCAAATGTATTTTATGCTTTCCATTTGGAATGTAAATAAAATACCTATAAGAATTTTCAAACCACTGTTTTGTTTTGTTTTTAATTATCTTAGTACCCCCACCCCACCCTGCTCCCCACTTAGCAATCAGTAAAATTGTTGTGGATATCTGGGCAGAGGTAAAAGTAAGCATTTACCATCTATGGTAGATAGAATGTCCACACACTAATCCCTCAAACCTGTGAATATGTTACCTTACAATACAAGGGTTCCCCAACCCCTGGGCCACAAGACTGATTCGGGTCTGCAGCCTACTAAGAACATCAGGAGGTGAGCAGTGGGCAAGCAAGTGAAGCTTCATCTGTATCTGCAGCTGCTCTCCAGCACTAGCATCACCGCCTCAGCTCCAGCTCAGATCATCAGGCATTAGATTTCCATAGAGCACCGGTCCCTGGTGCCCAAAAGGTTGGGGACCGCTGCCTTACATGGCAAAGATGACTTTGTAGACGTGATTAAGTTAAGAACCTCAAGACAGGAAGATTATCCAGGTGGGCCCAACAGAATCACAAGGTTCTTATAAGACAGAGGCAGGAGGATAAGAGGCAGAGGAGATGTGAGGGTGGAGGCTGTGGTCAGAGTGATGAACGTGGGATGGATGTAGGAGCCTCCGGATGCCAGAAAAGGCAAGGAGACAGATTCTTCTCTGAAATCTCCCGAAGAGACTTCTGACCCCCAGAACACAATAATCTGAGCTGTTTTAAGACATTCAGTTTGTAGTAGTTTGTTACAGCAGCTTTAGGAACCTAATATCTGATCCACACTGAAAGTCACAATCTCGTGTTCACCAAAATCATGCAACTGACCCTCAGATAAGTCTACAGAACACAAATGGGGAACAGTTCCCCACGAAAGGACAGGCAGTTAGTATTGTCATCTGACCAGGCACAGTCAGATGGAAGGAAGCTTTTTGGAGCCAAATGTATAAAATATAAATTAAAATTTTGGACTCTGGCCTCACTACGTTCTAATCAACTAGCAATGTTTAGCAAACTTTCTGTAAAGAGTCAAATAGTGAAGATTTTTAGTTTTGTGGATCTTACACTCTCAGTCACAACTAAATTCTTCTAGTGGGAAAGCAGTCATAGACAATGTAAAGATGAGTGGACTGGCCGGCTGAGTTCCAGTAAAACTTTATTTATGATAAAGATAGTGGGTCAGATTTGGCCACAGGCTGGCTCCTGAACTAGGTATTGACATCAGTCAGTAGTAATACACACAGTTAAATAGTTCTTCTTTACCGGGGCTTAATATCGGAAGCGAATTGGAACTCAAGGATGAAACCCTTTACCCACGTAAATGAAGAAACCTAGGACTTTACATCAACATGCCAGGAGAGTTTAAGAGATCAGTACAGGAGACTTAGCGTGTGAGACTAAAGATGCATTTGTCACTGGGTCTAACCAGGGAATAGAAGTCTTACTTTTTATTTCAGGATCTTATGGGATAAAATGCATTTCTTCCAACCCACACTCACCCCTTCCCATTCCAGATCATTCCAGGTTTTCTCTGACAACAGCGCTGTTAGCCTAAATAATTGTTTGCTCTTAGTTTTCCTACGGCAAAGCTTAATTCCAGCTCATAGACTAGACTCATAGCCACTGTAGGGAGACGGTTGACACACTGCATGGCTTCCTTTGTCCTTTGTCTACAATTTAGTTCTTGCATTTTCTACTCTAGAGCATAGGAAATGTTTCCACTCTAGTTATCTCCACAGGAATAAGAATTTCCCTTATTTCATATTTCAGAGGAGACTGCATATCTACTTTTATAACAAAAGATTTTTTAAAAGAAGGGGGGAAAAGACCTCCTGCAATAAATGTATTCTTGATAAAGAATTCCTCCTAGTATTTTCAGTTGCTGCATTTAGTATCTTTTACTCAAAAGAAATCACATGGAGAGGTGGGAAGAACAATGCAAAGATTTTCATTTCAATTTTGATCACTCTTTTAAAGCCCTGGAGTCACTCTGAAAACAGGGTCCAAATAGCTACTCATCTTGCTCCCCACCACTCTGTCTGCTTCCAAGTGTCTCTCCGTCATTTTCCATCCATTGTGTTGAGCAAATCGATCCTTCAGCAGAAGGCCACATCACATACAATGAATTCTCCTGCAACAGTAACCTTTCCACTGGCTTCTCCATTTCTGTCCTGATGAGCCTTCTTAGAGTTTCGGTTTTTTAATATGGTATTGACCAGAGCGTGAGATGAAAGGCATGGCAGCACTCTGTAATAGATGCGCTTAAGAGTCTGAGATACTTGCGAATGCATGAGATGAGAGAAATCTACATTCTTGCACATAAGAATGATGTCGGGAAAAGTGCAGACTTGCAAGACTGAGCTGAGAAAGGTTTGAAATGGTACCTATTTCACAAAGAAATGCTGAAATGTTAACGGATGCCCTAGTGGTCAATTTAGATTAAAACACAGCAGCGATGACAGACATTCAATAGAGAAGTCAGGAGATGGGCTGATTGAAGTGACCAGGGCATAAGGACTGAATCTTAGCAAACTCTCTATGCGTACAAATTTGTATATATGTATATACAAATGTAATTACACATACATATATGTACACGTAAATATAATGATTATACTGTGCTTTCAAAAATTCTGTACATTGTTTTAAAATGAACTAAAGGAAAATGCCAAGTTATTAACAGTATGTGGGGTGATTATCAGCATGCATTTCTGTGATTCTAAATGTTCTGCAGTAAATAAGCATAACTTTTATTGTTAAAAAAAATAATAGTAAAATCCCTCTTCTTCGTCCCTGTTCTTAAAAAATAAGATGGGCTCTCGTCTCCCAAGATAGACAGCTAAGGAAAGACCATCAACAGAAAAGACAGCAGACAGATGCCTCATGCTTAGTGAGGGGGAAAAAAAGCAATACCCAAAGCCTCAATCTTATGCCCATTTTATGCCAAAGAAGAAAGGAGAGAGGGCAGAAGAGAGGATGTAGAATAAGATAAAGGTCTTAAAACAAATTAAAAGTTTTTTTAAAAAAAAGCAAGCACAGGAACACAGTGTTGGTCAGACCACAAGAAAGTCCAGACTGGAGAGAAAGCACCACCCACGGGTGAGGCAGGTAGGATGCGGCTTGGGCTGCACAGTCTGGGGCTGCCAGGTTCCAGCCTTTCATCCGGGGTTCTGGATTCTCTCCTCACTCACCTCCTTAAAGATCAGATGAACTTTTCATAATGAGATTTAACTCCTACGGGTCACCCCATCCAGGGGTATTTGCATTGTGACACGAGGAAAACCCCTTATGTGACTAAAACCAAAAGAATGAAGACCCCAATAAAGAAAATCGCGTATTTAAAAAGAGGAAAGAAAACACGGGGGGAAGGAAGCATTTGGAGTGGGTGGCAGAGGGGACCTGCCAGGACTGGCTGCCTCCCTCCCATCTCTGCACCTCCACTAACGTCATGTAGGTGGTGGCACCCGGGCCGGACGGACTCCACCTCTTCCTGGCAGTGGAAACATGGGTAAATCCCTAAATTCATTTGCCTCACCTCAATCGCCCATAAAATGGGCATAGAAACAGTGTGTTCCTCTTAGGTTTGACTGCCAGTATCAAATGAGCTAATCTATGCAAAGTCCTTGGTGCCTACCACATGGGACATAGACAATAATCATTATCACAATGTGCACACAATACACCCTTTCTGTCTCCTAAGGGAAGTGAGTGTCCTTGAGAGTGGGGCTCACATTTGGTTTATCTTTGAGCTTAGCTGACATTGGAGGACCTGTGAATGTTAGCTGATTTAATATACTGATGAAGTCAGGTTCTGCATAGAAAAAAACGAAAATGTGCATCTGAACACTTCTCCCTAGACTCCTCAGGAAAGTCCCGTGCCTTCCCCTTCTCTGACGGGTCTTAGCCAGAGCTATGAGCTGCAGTGAGAACCCCACTTACCCATGGCACATTTCCCTGGTCACCATTTAGCTACTAAAAATTCTTGTTAGCTTCTCTTTCTCATAGCAAGAGAAAGCTTCTTGAGAGCAGCAACAATGTTCTTTATCACTAAATTTAATCATTATTTTCTCCCTAGTTCCTTATACAATATTGGTACATAGTAGATGCTCAATAAATATTTTTGAATGACTAGAAATAATAGTATTACTATCATTTAGTGAAATCTTACAGCTTACAAAGTACTCATTTAATCCTCATGGCTAGTGTGGAACTTTCATTAACTATAGTTTATATACCAAAAAAAAAAAAATTCAAGGCTCAAAAAGGGAAATTATCCAAAATGTGTTTACACAGACACATTTTGCAAACCCAGGTCTGGCACAAAACTCCTTTATACAAACTCCTCCTTAAACGGTTAGATCCAGGCCTGTACACAGAAAACTGGCGGGAGAAGTAGTGTTCCTACACAAATTGCTTATAAGCTCTATTATTTATATTTCCCTAATCTAACTTCATATTTAATTAAATAGTAGATGTGATGGATAGGTTCTGTGTAAATCTTATTACTAAGGACCTCTAAGGAAAGAATAGGTCAGCATATTCTAGCAGTTCTATTTTGAGCAATGCTGGTGACAAAGGGAAAAATTCAATAAAGAAAACTTGCATTAGGAAAGGAACATTGGGCTAACGGTAAACTGGAATGTTTTAAGCAAAACCAGACAAAACTGGATCTAATTATGCCTTTCTACAGTTTAATTCTTCAAAGTCCATGTGACAAAATTCAAGGAGAGTGAGAGACTTAAACCAATTCTGTCCTAGACTTAAATCACTTCCTGTAAATTTGAGTTTGTACCCAAGAACTTCAGCTCTCACGTTTTTACCAGCAGCCTTTGTGCCATAAGAGTGCAAATGTGCCCAGCCAGGAGAAAATAGCTCTCAGCCTGCAGAAAAACTCCAGGAACAAGAAAGGGACCAGAGAACTGACATGATTAGCTGACACCTGAGAAAGGTCACAGTCATCTGGCAGCTTTTGAAGCGTCCTAAGAATGTCGCCACATCTCTGAACTAGTCCACTGAAAACTGATTTCATTTTGATTGACTTACAGTGACATTACTCTATCATACGATGTGGTGTGTGTGATATGATTGCATGTGATTTATATGTGATGTGGTACATGTGTATGTGTGTGTGAGAGACAGAGATTGCAAATGTACAATGCAGTATGTGATTTTGTGCATGCCATTGTGTGTGTAATTGTGTTTCATTGTGTGTGTGTGCATATGTGTGTATAATATAATGAGAATCTATGTCAGAGAAAGAAAGCAATTGCCCCTCTGCTCAGCTAGGGGTAATTAGCCTCTGCTTCCACAAAAATTCGACAATGCCAGCAATACACTGATGACAGGACAGGGCAGGGGAGGCTTCCTGAAGCCAACCAATAGAGCCATTTGCTGCAGAAAACACAACTAAATCTGCATTTAGAAAAACCAGTTATTATGCAAATTATAACAAAATTTGATATTAATCTTTGTCTCTCATTTTGGCAAAAGTTAAAGAGGTTGATAACATCCAGTTTAGGCAAGGGTGTGGGAGATGTAGCCCTTTTGTACACGTAAAGTGGGAGTGTGTTTAGCACAATATTTCTGGAGGGCCACTGGCAATGTGCACCACAACGTAAGTCAGGCACTGTTTGATCCGGCAAGTCCATGCGAGGGGCATTTATCACAGGAAATGAAAGGGTAAGTGTGGAAAAGTGTAAGTGAAAAAGCATTGCTTGCAACACCACATGTAGCTGGGGCAACGCTCATCACGGAAGTACTGTTAAATAAGTAATAATACTGCTGTCTGAAGGACAAACTGTAGATCTGCACACAATGGCCCAGAAAGGTGCCTGGTATATGGTATTAAAGTAAAAAATCATATTTTAAAATGAAAAGTGTTGCATTATTTTTGTTTTAGAAAAATAAAATTGTGTTCACATTTATAGACAATATTTGGAATGATTTATTAATGATTTATAAGAAAATGTTAACAATGGATTATGTCTGGGAGGCGATGACATTGTGTGGAGGGTAGAGAATTTCACTTTATGCTTTTATACCTAATTATTCCGCCCACCCCCCCAAAGAGCAGAGCACATATTATTTCCACATTTGGAGAAAATAACAATAAGAATGCTGCCATGTGGGGGATGGGGGCTTTTCCTGATGCGCTGTGTGTGGCAAAGCAGGCTCAGTTTATGTCTCTCCATTTCTGATTGGAGGCCATGGCTAAGTTCCCAGATTATGCGAAAAACTCAATGTTTGACACCCCAGATTTATAAATCTGTTTTCCCACTGACACAGAGCCAGCCCAGTATTTCCCATGCAGCCTGTGCACCTGCAGCCAGCTCAGCAAAACAAACAAGGAAAAGTTCTTTTCCAAGAGCCCAGTCAGTGCTAGCTGACAAATAGCGGGTAGAGGGGAGAGTGTTGGCTATTTAGAACCTTATAGATGGTTTAATTTGCTTCAATAGCAAAAAATGAAAGCAAAGACTAAATATACTCTTACAAAAAAAAAGTTCACCAAAAGGCATTAAGAATATGTGCTATTCAGCATACAAATGCAGAGACCACCTTTTTACGTACAGCAATAATGTTTAGATTTTAAAGTGTGTGGTAGAATAATGAAACTGTAGGCTGCTTTCAACAATGCTGTAGATCTACCCAGTTGTTTGTGGCTTTGTTTTCTGCCTGTGACTGGCTGAAACAGAGCCTTCCATCATTCAGCGTGTCTGTGAGTTTTCCCGGAGTGCACGCCCATCCCTCTCCTCTGCATGGAAAGATAGCGTCTATTACATGGGAAAAGACACTTTCCATCTTACAAACCACAAAAATGTTCATTTTGTAACATGTTCTTCCTACCCTTATTATAGATTTAATATTTTTCTGTTGGCCTAACAAGTTGAGTTTTTTTTTTTCATTTGTTATGCATCTTTCATCACTGTGACTTCCTAAAACGTTTTCCTTCTCTGCATTCTCTTTCCCACCACCGCCTCCTATTTCTTTTTAATCTATAAATAAAATTTTAAGTGCATTAGACTCATTCTGTTTAAAAGAATTCTGAGGAAAATGTCTTTTGAAAATCAAGGAATTATATAAGCCAACTTTATTACTTTTCTGTTTTGTGAATTTCCCATTTTAATGTGGATTTAATATAGATACATCTATATTTTTCTTTTCCTTGTTGTATACCTATAAAAAAAACTAAGAAAGAAAAGAAATATCTTGAGACGATTTGCAAATTAATGACACGGAGCCCTAATGCTCAGTTACAATCAAGGTATATGCATGACTAACCCATAGAATTTTTTTTTTAATCCTAAAAACAGTTCTTCCTATAAAGGAAAACACAAATCTATTGCTGGCACTAATTTCTCTGAGAACTCTCTTTGTCAGTTCCATCTGGCATGCAGCTTCTTTTTCTTGGGTAACACTAGACTTTTTCAATCTTCCTGGCATCAACACTTTGTCAATAACCTGAAAGAGAACATGAGGAAGCGCCAAAGCAAAAGTAAATTACAGTGACCGTACACAGAGCCTGGAATTAAAGGGAAACAGCCGGAAATAAAGTTCAAATGGTCATCTTTCTTTGCACAAGCTCAGATGACAACAGGAACATATGTAAGACAAACCAATAGGCAAAGGCAAATACCAGACAAAATACATTGTGAATGATTCTACATTAGGTACAGCTCTGTGACTATGATTGATTGCTAAATGACCAGATATGTGGCACACGGCAGCTCTCAGCTTCAGTCTCCCTCACTTGCTTAGAGTCCTTTTGTAAAAGTTTCAAACACTACAGAGGTTTTAAGGAGGACTGGAGTCTTCCTTCATCTCTCTTACATTTCTAGTCAGAGAACTATTAATACTTTGGTGGGTATATATTTAGTCCATTTCCTATGTCACCACATAGCTATAAATATATAGTAAACATTTATTTTCTTATTGTATTAATAGGCTCATACGCCTGTCATGATTGTGGTAGATTGCATTCTTGTGGCCTGCTTTTGGTCTTCGCCCTGAACAGATAGCACACATCGCTGCCTATTGCTATATGACTTGCAGTATCTCCCAATAGGTACATTGTGGACATTAGCATATGCAGTTGGAATTTCCCATCTGAATCTCAGAGAAGTCTGAAATAATGCGATGGGAAAATTCAGGGATTGTCATATTAATTGATGGTGCAGTTCTCCAATTGAAGGAACCATGGAGAAGAGCCAATATTCCATTTACTATGGCTACATAATAAATTACCCCAAAACTTAGTGCCTTAAAGCAACAGCCACATTTTTTTTTCTCATATGGTTCCTAGATTTGACTAGGCCCAGTGGGCAATTCTCACTCAGACTTTCTTCCATGGGTGCAGGAAGGGGGTATCTCATTTATTCACTTGTCTGGTACCTAGGCTGGGAAGACTGTTTGGTCTCTACCCCTGCTTGATCTATCCACTTGGTGTCTCCAGAATGGAGGCTTCAGAGTAACTGATGTCTTACATGACAGCTTAGACTTCCAAGGTGCATATTGCAAGAGAGAGCAAATCATGCACAAGCTGTATTGTCTTGATGGGCTGGCCTTGGAAGTTACATGGCATCACTGCTGCTGCACACTGCTAGTCCAAGCAGTAGCACAAGACTTCTTTAAAAAAAATTAAGGGAAGAGAGGACAAACCCTAACCCTTGGTAAGTAGCACATGGAGAATGAGATATACATCTAACTATCTTTGGAAAATACAACCTGACACAGCCAGGTTCAGGAAACTAGTAAAATGAGCTGGTAGAGATTATGTCAAAATCCCTGAGTAATAAAAATTATTAATGCTATCATTAAAATAACTACTTAGTTAAATATTTTCACACAGCCTACTGGTAAAATTTGAGATGACTAGTACAAATTGAGTTGTAATTATTCTTTTCTTCATCATTAAGGGAAAGCATTTTACTCACCTTTATATCACTTTAATCTGTATATTAACAAAATGAAAAGGCAACCTACTGAATGAGAGAAGATATCTGAAGTCATATATCTGATGCCCCCGTACACTATTGGTGGAATATAAACTGGTGCAGCCACTATGGAAAATAGTATGGAGATGCCTCAAAAACTTAAGACTAGAACTACCATATCATTTTGTTATTCCACTTCTGGATATTTATTCAAAACATACCAAACACTAATTTGAAAAGATATATGCATCCCTATGTTTATTGCAGCATTATTTATAATAGCTAAGATATGGAAACAACCTAAATGTCATTTACTCAGCTATAAAAAATAAAGAAATCTTGCCATTTGCAACAACATGGATGGACCTCGAGGGTATTATGCTAAATGAAATAAGACAGATAGAGAAAGACAAATACTGTATGATTTTACTTGCTGGTGGAAAACAAAAAACAAAACAAATGAAGAAATAAAATGAAATAAAAACAAACTCATAAACACAGAGAACAGACTGGTGGTTGTCAGAGGAGAAGGGGGTTGGATGGGGTGAATAAAATGGGTAAAAAAGGCCAATTATATGGTGATGGGTGGTAACTAGACTTATGGTGGTGATCACTTTGAAATGTATAGAGATAGAGCCGCTCAGCTCACAGGCCAGTATCCCAGGTACCTTGGCCATGTGCCTGGCCCCAACCAGTTTCTCCAAACTACCCAGCACATAAAGCCCACACAAAGGTCGCTTCTACATGGAACCACTTTCTGCACAACAAATGAGAGAGGGACTGTATCAAAAAGGCTGAGGAGCCGTGGGAGCTCTCCGGGGACTGCAGGAACTCTCTGGTGTTGGAGGGACTGGTGAGCACCACTGTTTAAATCCCCTCTACCTCCAAAGGGCGGACAGAGGCTCTCTCCAGGGGCTCTGGCCTACCTGTGAGGTCATTGCAGCACATTTCCGGATATATCACCAGAGCCTATTTTGGCCCCAAACAAAGGAAGCAAGCAGGATCCACAGAACATTACTACGTACAGCTGGCCTCCCCACCCAGAGCAGCTGCATCTTAGTGGGCCAGTGTCCCAGATGCCCTAGACATTCACTTAGCTCCTGCTAGCCTGTCAAAATCACCCAGCACACACAGTCTACACAGAGACCACTTCTACATAAGCTACTTTCTTAAGACTGGGAGAGAGAGCTATTTTGTCTAATTCATATAAGCAAACATAGAAAGTGAAACAAAATGAAAAGACAGAATAATATTTCTTAAATAAAAGAACGAGAAAAATCTATAGGAAAAAAAAATCTAAAGAAACAAAGGTACATCATTTGCCTGATAAAGAAGTCAAACAAATAGTCATAAGGATGCTCACCAAACTTGAGAGAGGAATAGAGGAACTTAGGGAGAACTTCAACAAAGAGTTAAGAAGTATAATAAAGAATCAAGCAGACATGAAGAATACAATAACTGAAATGAAAAACACACTAAAAGAAATCAACAGTGGTTAGCTAACACAGAACAGATCAGTGACCTGGAAAACAGATTAAGATTAGTAGAAATCAACCAGTTAGAACAGCAGGAAAAAAAATAGAATGAAAAAAAAAAAAGAGGATAAAACCATTATGAGATCTTATTACATATTCACCTGAATGGTTAAAGTTGAAAAAATTAAAATATCAACTGCTGGCAAGCATGTGGAACAACTAGAATTTTTGGACAATGCTTGTAGGAATATAGGATGCTAGAACCACTTTGGGAAAAAGTTTGTCAATTTCTTATAAAATTAAATATATATTTACTTTTGGCCCAGCAATTCTACTCCTTGGCATTTGGTACGAGTAAAGCATTCTGCTTTGCTCGCTGTTTGACAAAAAAATTCTAATGAAAAGTTGTTAGGCAATATATGAAAAAGTCAATTGTACACATTTGAGGAAAAAATAAATTTTAAACAGGAAAATTTTATACTTTATACATCCTGTACATGAAAAGACCGAACTCAATGGACTTGAGATAGCTACCTGGAGATCCTGTCCACAGGAAAGAGATTTCTGGAATTGTTCAAATAGTGGTAACTCAACAGGAAGAAGAACACAGCCCTAGTCAGAGCTGTGGGGATTCTCCACTTATTGTACCATTACCCCTTTGAAAATGGACAGCCTTGGGTTGGAAAAGGCTCCCCAGCGAGTCTGCAGTAAGTAAGTGAATAAATAAATTACTTCTCATCGGTGTTTATGGGAACTGGCTCCAGGCAATGCTGGTGTTGTCCCCTTGCAACAACAGTGGAAGAATTTCTTATAGGCCATGTAGCTGTCCCTACGTGCTTTACAACGCATCAGAGACGTTAACTTAGTGAGAATGATACCCAGTTATTTTATCAGAAACTAAATGCGTGCGTACTTCTGCATGGCCTCGGTGATAGCCAAGTGACTTGTTCTCTTGGAAACCTACCTGCCAAGAGTCAGGTTCATGGCCAAACTCTCACAAACGTTCCTAACACTCATCTCGTCAGGCTCAGCAAAGAAGAGTAAGAGAACATGGCTTCTTCCGCCCTTGTTCCTTCATTTAACTAATAAAGGAGATTCTAATAATACTTTAGTTCGAAAAGAGTTGCATACCTCACCACCAGGAAGGAGTGGTTTAGGGACGTGTGGTAAACTGAACAATGGTCCCCCAAATTGTCCGTACTCTAACCTCCAGAACACATGGATACTTTGCTTTACATGGAAAAATGGACTTCACAGATGTGATTAAGTTAAATACCTTGAGATGGGGAGATTATTAAATATTCTTTTCAGCTAAGTAACTGCACAAAACTATAGGGTCGAATGAACAACTCCCTCCACGCATTCGTGTGACTTTCCCCAGGTGCACACAGCCCCAGGGTTGGCCCGTGTTTTTTCATGCAGTCTCCAACTGCCACCTCGTTCCAAACCTCAATTCTAATTCCACCCTCTGTTTGAGGGTGCATTTGTTTCTCATCACCCAGAGAGCAGGAAATGGACGCAATCTCATTTAGCGTTTAGAAGTTCAGTATTTTGTAACTAACGCAAGCTCTGGTGGCTTTTCCCCCGGGATCCCGCTCGCCGCCACTTTGTCGGCACTCCCATCAGGCACAGGCTGAGGACAGAAAAACCACTTCTCGGTGGAGACACTGAGCTCGGAGCCCTGAGAAAAACATCAGAATCATTTCCTTGGGCCCCATCAAGAGCCGAAGCCCTTTGCCCCACGAATCAGTGATGACTTAAAAGCAGGGACAGGCTATTTGCAGCTCTCCAAATCCACGATGCCATGATTCTCTCCTTTCGGACCACAGGCCAAGCAGCAGCCCCGGACAGGTTGGAGGACATGAGTCCAGAGGTCTGGGAGAGACCTCGAGGCCAACCAGAAACTAGCCTCCAATTTTCTTTTATTTATTCCAAGGAGATAGCAAGAAAAATCTACTGGTTTCCTAACCCCAACTTGTCAATGGAGGCAAAAAGAATCACAAGTAACAGTTGCCTAAAAATCAATTTTGAAATAGTGGCTCTACAAAATATTGAATATGCAATTTTGTATTTCTTGATAAGTTGTGGCCAGAAAGTATTACTCTAATTGGCATTCTGGATTTGTGTCCCCAGAGCCTAAATACGTGGGGATGAAGAGGGCAATGAAAAGCCCTTGTTTCTGGAGCCGTTTGCTGACAGCTCATTTAGGCTCGGTGACCATCCAGAAGACACCAGACCCGTCCACGTACGCGCCTCGTATCTGCCTCACTAATGGTTCCTGACACGCTGTTGATTTATGGCTCAAATCCCTCACAGTGGGGAATCTCACTGGTCTCCAAAGGTTCCAAAATAATGATGTGTGGAGAATAAAGATGCACCATTTATTTTATTCTTCTCTCTCCAACAGAGAACCAAAAAAAAAAAAAAAGTTATGTAAAGGCCCAGATAACTAAAAGGCACTTTAATACAATTACAGTTTCCGAAGATTTGCCAAGAAAATATTTTCAGCTGCTGCCAAGTCAGCAATTTTCCAAAGAGATCCTTACAGAGAGAAAGGGATTAATGGAAAAGAAATTACCAGGGGAAATTTAACTGTAGTCTAAAGAACAGCAGGTGGTACAGAGCACATTATTACTTTTTTATTCATTACTTGCCTCAGAAACACTCCCCCCACCCAAAAAAAAAAATCTAACTAAACTGACAGACAGCAGCCGAGTAGATGACCTTATGAATACCAATCTGGGCAATAATAACATCAGTGTGAACACTGTGCTCTGCCTCACCACAGCCGTTAAAGCACACGGCAAGCAGCATCCTCCCTGGTGGGAATCTGAAGTGTCAGGGGACAGAAAGACTGTCCCAGGGGCACAGGAGAGGCCTGTGGGGAGAAATGTGCCTCGAATCGCCCCCGCCTCACCACCACTCACTCCCAGCCCTGCTCCTCTCCTCCTCAGCCCGCCCCCAATCCTGTCATCAGTCTGACTCCCTCCCTTGTGACCCCCAGCCAAACAGGTCCTTCCCTCCATCCAGACGATGGGGATCACTGACCAGGCTGGAGCAGTGGGTCTCATGTGACTCCTGAGCTTTCCTCGGAGATTATCATTGTTAGAAGTTAAAAGATTCACACGCAGGGGTGGCTTAGTGAACCGTTTTTCATTGTGAGATGGACATGAATTTTGGTAAACTGCTGTGGGAAAAACAGGAGGATTATTCCCGAGTTTACATCAGCTTCGATTCGTTCTGGAGCTGCTTATTCAGTTTGTGTGTTATTTATAGTTTCAGTTCTTTGCTCCCTTGCTCTCTACCTGTTTAGCCGTTTTAATGCTCTCAGAACTTTCACAATAGCATGGCAAGGAAGACATTCCACCAGCAGATAGTGGAATACCAGAGGATGCAGAGAGACTTAAAATCCTAATTACTTCATCTTTTCAGCAGTTCCATACAGTATATGGTGGGGGGAAAACAGAATAAGTCATTGCTTAAATTAAACTGTAAGGACTGTCTACACATTTTATTTATTTTAATATTAATCTTTCAAATGGCATTTGTTAAGTGCTTACTATATGCAAAATATTTTGGAGACAAAGTTACAGTAGAGCCTAGAACAACACGGTTTGAACTGCGCAGGTCTCTTATATATGATTTTTTTTTTCAGTCAGTGGTTGGGAATCAAATACGCGGAGTGCTGACTTAAGTTATGTGCAGGTTTTCCACTGCATGGGTGGTCGGCACCCCTGAGTTCCGCGTTGTCTGCGGGTTAACAGTATGTGCTAGAAGTAAAAGAACAGAAAGATGCATCATTCATGGTCAGATAATCACATCTCATATTTGGCGAATGCAATTTTCAAAGTATCCTCACTTTGAAGAAATATTTATTCCTTCACTACTACATCTTGAATATCTATTATGTCTCAGGTTCTGACAGAAATGTGGAATACACATTAAATTGCTCACTGGCAGAAATTGAGTCTCATTAATTTCAAGTAAACATCCAGCTCCTAATAACTACCATTTTACTGACTATTTATTATATGCTAGGTACTACATATTAAGTACTTTGCCAATCATAAAGACAACTAGAATTCATGGGGTTCATCTGAACCAGGTACTGTGTGTTGCAAGACAATTCTCAGTAGGTCTCTTGCAAATGAGTCTCTTCACAGCCCACAAACAGAACCTTGCCTGCCTTTGTTCTAGAGTGTGTTTTCAAGGATGCCTGTATGATAAAGCTAGCAGCCTTGGAAGACAGAGATGGTCTTCCACTACAGCAAAGGAGCAGATTTACTTACTGCCCATTACAAAAAAAAAAAGAAAAAAAAGAAAGTTCTCTAAGATCAGATTTTCTATGTGTAATAAACCCACTGCATGTGTAGACATTGCCTGGCCCTGGTATCTTTGCTTTGTGGGAAGTGGAGCTCAGATAACCAGCATAATTGCTGATCCTCTGGCCCAGGAGTTTTGTCTCTGACCCAGGAGTTTTGTGTCTTTTGCCAGCATCTAAGTAGGGTAAAATCTCAGACTTGTCATTGTTCTTGATATTGCTCAGTGTTTTACAGATGCCACTTCGCTGAATCTTCTCAACAAACTATTCATATTATCCTGATTTTAGAGATAAAGAATCCAGGTCTTAGAGATGCTCAAAAACCTTCTCAAGGTTAAAGACCAGGTCTTCCCCCTCCCACTTCTCGGTATGTTTTGTTCATACTGGATGCCCTTATTGAAGGATGTAGGCAGTTAAAGGCATCAGCGTGAGAAATGCCTCTGAGAGAAAACACCAATTAAGGCACTGGGGCAGGCCTGGGAGAGAACTAATGAGAACTTTCCCAGTGAAATGGGTCGCTTTTGGCTTTGCAGGGCAAGCTCCAGGCTTGGCAGTCAGGACTAAAGTACTGAGGCAGAGGAAGGTTGAGAAGAGTAATTCTGCAAAGCAATTCTCTTAGAAGAGCTGTCCCAGGGAAAGAAGCAGTCTGGGCTTGGAAGAAGAGGAGCCAAGTCAGGAGGAAGCAATGAGGCGGGCCTGCTGGGGAGGCTGTCCTTGCAGCTTCAAACACTGATGGGACCTGAGGCACACCCACAAACTAAATTCTCACCTTAGAGCTACTGAGAATAAAACGACCTGTCAGACGCCCAGATCTGACTCATACTGAGAAGTTGTTCTAGAAATAAACAAAGCCTATCAGCTGCGAAATCTGTTAGCCTAGAGTTCCTTTTCCATTTCACTCAGAGAGGTGACAGAGGCCCCATGGATGAGCCTTTTAATGTCCTCTCAGAGGCAGATCTACTGACCAATAGCACAAAGCTGATAGGCTTTATGTGTCATGAGAGGAAACAGGAAGTAGGTCCCTTCACAGTTAGACTTCTGCCACTGGAAGATGGTGTGACAATGAGACAGGCAGCATGGGTTATCAGGGGAGTGTTTCAGAGGACAATGTGAGTGTCATGAGACATCAAATGATTCTCCTCACACGTGATGGCTTCTGTGTCCAAAACAGGAATTGCACTCAGGAGTGGGTCAGAATCTTAAATAGTACATTTTAACATGAAAAATGAATGAATGAATTAATGAATGGAAGAAAGGAAGAAAGGAAGAAAAAAGAAGAAAAGAAAGAAAGAAAGAAAGAAAGAAAGAAAGAAAGAAAGAAAGAAAGAAAGAAAGAAAGAAAGAAAGAAAGAAAGAAAGAAAGAAAGAAAGAAAAATTTTGTCAGATCAAGAGCACAGACCGCCTGCCCAAATTCTATGCAGAACATCCTAATATCTACATATTGGGACATTTTTTGTGTGATTCTTTGGGGAAAATTCACAAGTGCTATTAATAGCCTTTGACCTTAGATGTATATCATGGTCAAACAGAAGAAGTTATAATTAGGGAGCGCAGTCAAAGAGGTAAAGGTCAGACAACGCACTAAAATACCGCTTAATATACAGAGCACTGTGCAAAAGTGCTGATACAGGAGAAATGACTATTGATTAAATCTGGGGCTTCAAATCCCTGCTAACGCCATAAAACTTAATGGATTACAAAGGGAACACACAAACCACAAGGAAAGCGATGGGAAGCACAGCTTCAGTGACTCTCCTAATTAAGGCAACTGCAGAAAACATACACTGAATGTTTTTTAAAACTAAACCTTTAAAGAAGGGATAAGAACGGCATCTTTATTTCTACTTGCCCGACGCAGCTTTCCACCCACTCCTCTCAAAGATAATTTACTGCTCACATAAGGAACAGCCCTGGACACCTAAGGGCTGTTGTGCCTTTTCTTCATGGCCATCATCATCTGGGCTTTGAAAAGCTCTAGCCAAACGTCCCCAGGTCCTCAGACTCCCTGCTCTGTGCTGTCGGTGTGCCCAAGAGCAGCAATGGCGGCCAGCTGGGGTCACCCCTCCCAGCTGGTGTTCTCGTTAGTCACTAAGGCCTCCAAGAATACTGATGTGAAAGGCTTGTTCTCTTTCTGCTTTGCCTGGTGAGGAAGATGACTGTTCAGCATATTGTGACCAGTCTTAGCAATTCTCCTCAGAACATGGCAGAAGGACATTCCACCCATGATGGCAGCACGTGCCACTGCCCCCTCATTTTCAACTTCTGCACAGCTGCCAGGGTGACCCAACCAAAACAAGCCTGAGATTGTGACGTCTCTTCACAAGCATTCTCCACTACTCAAAACAGATACCAACTCTAGCTTACCCAATTAGGAAAGGAAGGTGCTGGAAGGACAATAGAGAGATCAAAGAACCTGGCTCAGAAAACGGACATGTACTAAGGAGGCAAAGCTCAGCCAAGATGGGGGCAGAGAAGTGGTCAGCTTGGATCTGCTCCAGGCACCACAGCCATGGCAGCGCCACAGCTCAGCTCGCCACCACACTCAGCGACTCAGTGCCTCTCACCCTCAGGGTTAAGTCCCCCATCCGAGCCTGGGTCACATACCAAGTCCAGACCTGCCTGGCAGCTGTAGGAGGGAACAGGTTGGGCCAACGGGCAACAGTGGCGAGATGAGGGGGGCTCATGAAGAAGGATCCCAGTGGATAGTCCCCCTCACCTCCCTGAACTTCCCGAAATCCTCTTCTCACTACTTGGGTAGTTTCCTCTTATGATTACACTGCACTTTGGCACCAGACAGGTCAGCTCCCTTCCTGTTAAGGAAGGACTCACACGGCACTGTCATTTCCCAGCCTCTGCCCAGGCAGGTCCCCAGGTCTGTGGAGCACCAGCTAGGTGCCAGATCAAGAAGGGCCTGAAGCCAGGGAAAGCCCTGAAATTAAGGTTATTTATCTTTTCATTCCCTTTTGAAATAACTGCCCTTCCAGCACTTCTTACATGTCTTCGTGACAGCTTCAGAATTTCCACGTAGCGGGGTGAGTGGAGCCATCTGCTTGAAAAGGAAACTCAGCCTTGAAGCTGTATTTACGTAGAAAGTCCACGGTTGGGGGTTGGAGTATATGTTCCAAATCAGTTTTTAAAAATAGCAAATTTCCCTCAAGCTATACTCCACACAATATATAGCACCGTTTCAATTGTCCTTATCTAAGAATGGGCAGTTCCCGGAGATTATGGGGGCAAATGCCCCAAATCAACCCATGACACCACAGTGGTTCCTGTCTTTTTCTAGACCTGTCAATACACTGAGTGAAAAATAATTTCTTAATCTCTCCCTCCATCCTGGACTGCAGCTTGTGAGCCAGCTCGTGGGAACTACCACGATGGAGCTGACTGCCCAGCCTGCGTTGTCCAGAGTCCTCAGCGACAAGGCTCCTCGCACTCACCCGCCCGTGGATCTCCAGGTACTCGGGGCCATCCCCCATGTTTACTATATCAGGACGACAAAAGCTGAGACTCAGACACAGGCATCACACGACCGCAGGTGGTTCTGGGCTGATGAGAAAAATCAAGCTGGGATTTGAGTCGGAATACCTACGTTCAAGTCACGTCTCTGCCAGGGGTCATTCACGTGGCTTCAAGTAAGTCACTGAATCTCTGAGCATGAACTTTCCTCATAAGTAAAATGAGGGTGGTGATAATGCTTGCTCTCCTCCTGTCTAAGGTCATGACAAGGACCAGTAAAGTTACAGCTGTGAAATGTCTGCAGGCCTCAGAACTCTGCAGCTCTGTACCCATGTTGGTGTCACCACATGAGGGACTTGCACACTCATCATTCACAGACTCGGAGGCCTTCCTGACTCCTTACCCCAGTGGCCTGCCTTTCCCTTTATCTCAGCTTGATTCCAGCTCTTTCTATGGCGAGGAAGAGATTCACCCAATTGACCTCAAGAAGAGTGTTCTCAAACATAACTGTGGAGTAGAACCAGAACTGGAAGAAGAACCAGGAAGCCATCAGAAACGAGGGCAGTTCTATGGACCAGCAACCATCTCCTGCACTTCCTCACAGGCCATACAGTTTCTCTGGCAGGAAGTCTTCCCCAGCCTCCGCTTAACACCCTGTGGACCTCCACCAGCCCCATGGGACCAGCTCCACCTTCTGGGCCCCTATGCATCCTCTCAGTTTTGGCTCTAGTCACCAACTATTCTCAGCATTTTGTATGTCAAATACCTGAAAGAAGAAATAAGACTGGTAAGGCCAGCTCCTGGGTCAATAGCCTAATGTGTCACTCACCAGTCTTGGGTCAAGTGCCATGCCTGTCCCAATAAAGGTTACAAGGTAGACAGGATAGAGAGGAGAACATGATCGCCCAGTCCATACTGGGGAGGCTACACCGAGGGCCAGCAGGCTCTACAATTCACATCTCTAATATAACTCCCAGTTCTTTCATCCTCAGGAGAGAGGCAGTGAGACCAAAATGTTCGTCTTGGCTGTAAGAAAATCACAAGATTACTTTCCTAGAGCACGAGTTTATAAAAAGTTATGAAATATATGTAGGTCAGCAACACGAGCCACAGTCTGTAGTTAGGGCCCAGCTTTAAACTGGTTTGGTTAGAGGCCCAGGGCCCCAGACACTGGTGTTATGTCACTCTAGCTGACTAACCTGTCCCCTGGAGCCCAGCCCCCAGCACTCGCTGCCTCCTTTACCTCTGCCTTCTCTCCTCGAGCTCAAGGAAAATCTCTCCCAAGCTTCTTGAGCCATTGAGGTTTGTTATGGCCAATGAGTCTCAGTCAACAAGAAACAATTCCAGTTTTCCTGGTAATCTAAAGAGTTTGCTTCCACCGTCTCTAACTTGTATCTTCTCCAGTTTCCAAAAGTAACCTTCCCTTCCCAAAGCTTAGAAATAACTAACGGCTAAAAACCAAAAATCCCTATTTTCCCAGGCTACACTGAACCCTCTTCAGAGTAGAAAAAAGCGAGCCTTTGTCCACCCTGCTTTCACTCCCGCCCCCGCGCAGTCCCAAGGTCTCAGGCAAGCTGCCTCCACTCCGTTCACTTTTTCCCAGGTGTTGCTATTCTTTCTTCTACCACATGGTGGCGCTTTTTCTCTGACAGCACCTTCTCTGCCCCGAGTTAGAAAATGAGGCTCCCAGTGGAGTCTTCAGAGTTACAGGAGGGTTTCTCCCTCAGTCTGGTCTTGGAGTGCATATCGCTGTGTAGTAAACTCCCCAATGCAGCCCTTTTTGTTCACTTTTTGCCCCTCTCCAGGGCGCTGAATAAGAAAATGTTTGAGAATGTTTGAACCCAACAGCCTGTGTTACACTTAAAATTGCCCCCTCTCTGCTTATCTTGAACGAGAAACCAAAAGCAAGGTTCCTGTCCGCACTGGAGGAAGTACAGCATCTTGAGGTCTATCCTTAAGTCAAAAGTCAGTGGGCCATTTTCCCCAGGAGGCCTGCAAATAAGTAGGATCAACCCCTGGTGAGCCCCCATGAGGACCCCACCCCAGATCTCCCCCACATTCACAACTCACACCACGCCCTCCCCAAGCACAGAAGGAAAAGACCAGGCTTTGAGATCAGACCTACGATATTTCCATCCTTACTGGTTAGTGGCCAAAGTCTCCTGCTAAGTCTCAGTTTCCTCAGCTACAGATGGGAATAATAATACAGAGGTGAGGAATTAAATGTGGCATCGCAGGCAAAGCACCCAACATAGTACTTCGTATACAATAGGCGCTAAATACATGCTTGTTCCCTTTTCTTCTCTCCTTGTCCATCTGCCTAGCTCTCTTATTTTAAAATCTTTATCCAGATCCAGAGCCCATCAATCTAATCTACTTTCAAAATATAGGTCTATTTGTTTACAGATCTAAACAGCCATTACCAATATGATACATAGAAGATGAGATTTTTAACTACAGGATTATGAAGACAAACCTGTCTTTTTTTTTTTTTTTTTTTTTTAGGATACAGTGTTCATTGATTGTTAATAGACAAAGATCCAAAATAATAGTGGCTTGAACATGATTGACGTTTTCCTCTCACGAACTGGGCTTCTATGGTAGGGGCTCCGCACATGAGGATCCAGGCTCCTTCTGTGTTGTCACCATCCATCCCTAGAGTAGTGCACAGGCATCTGTATTAAGATGTCTTGCCACCACATCTGCATCACATCCCCCAGAGGAAGAGGAAAGTGAGAAGGAAGGCAAGTCATGTGCACTTAAAGACACACTGAAATTTCACAGATCACACTTCTCTTATATCTAGAACTCTGTCACACCCAACTCCAAGGACACTGGAAGGTCAGAGAGGCTGCTGTGTATCCAGCTCAAAATGCTGCTTCTGTGGAGGAAAGAGAACAATATATGAGAAAACCAAGTTTCAGCCACAGTGCTAATCAGGAGTTTTTCTCTGTCAAAACAAATATCCAAGCCAGAATAATCCATGTATGCTGAAAACCATCCAAGCTGCAAGTAACGACCCATTTATTTCAAACAAATTCATAAAAAAAAATTAACATCATCCAAAAATCCATATAAAAATGACACAGACTTTCAGCTAAATCAAAGGAATATAGCCATATAAGAAAACATTAAAAATTTTGTCCTATAAAATCATCAATTCTTAGAGCTGGTAAAGATCTTAAAAGTAATTTAGTAAAATCTTCATTAAATGCCAGAATCTTCTCTACAGTGATTTTGACAAAAGTTATCCCATCCTTGCCTGGACTTTAAGGGGATGGTGGCTGGGGCTTAACAGCCTACAGTTCTTGGGACAAAGGCAGAAAGAGCAAGCCAGCGTGGGACAATGGCCAGAGCCTGCACCTGGGGCTCTTGACGTGCAAGGTCAAGGTGTAAAAGCTCCAGTCCCAGGGTCAATCAAGAGTACAAAACATGGTGGAGGACAAAGAATTTTCATTGATTTGGGTCTAGAGATAAATTTGCAAAAAAGATATATTTTTTCTGCAATACACAGGTGACACTGGCTTGGCTTGGCTTTAAAGTATGAGTGAAAGTTTGCCAGACAGAAAAGGAAATAAGACATAGTAAACAGACTAACAAAAAGCACTTGAAACCTCAAGGATGTGGTGTGTTGAAATGAAATAAAATAATTAAAGTTCAGTGTAGCAAAATTACAGATTGCATGCAGTGCTTTTGGAAAGTAACTGTTTTGCTAAGAAAACCAGGAGGGTTTAGTGTTAGGTGATGGGACTTTATCCTGTGAACATCCAAGAGCCAGAAAAGTTCTAAGCACAGTCAGATCTAATTTTAGATAACTCTGGCAACTGCATAGAGCATGATCCAGAACATGCAGAACACGAGGAAAAGGTAAGATGTCACCGTAGTCCAGGGGAGAATGAGGAGCAAACATGAAGGATAATAAGAGCAGTCTGTCTATCTAAGAAGACTGGTGGTTTGGTGGTCCCTCTAACTAAGACATAAAGAGGAATAGGTTTTGTAAAGATTGGAAGTTCACTTCAGGTCATGCTATTGTTGAGAGCATGACCCAATAGTAGGCAGTTAACACCTTAATAAAAGCCATATCATGTATGTCTCAGCTACTCCCCTGATCCATCATTTGATGACTTTTCCAAAAAGAAAATGAGCTTGATTTGGCATGAATTAACTTTTAGTGACAAGGGTGTCATAAAAATGCATGGAACAATGGATAGTGACGATGAATGACAGCTAGTGACTACCACTTTATTTTTGAGGTGTTTCCCAACCATCTGACATGTTGTTTAATAGTAAAATTCAATGGTCAGCTCAATCCTACCTAATTGTTAGAAATTATTTTTTCTCCATTTGGGAAAATTTACAGAACATTGTGCATCTCCAAATGTTTTCATGTCGTCAGTCACCATTATTCCTCAGAAATGACTAATGAGAGTCTGGCATCCGTGTGCACATCTTCTCATGGCTCAGGAATGTGGTTCATCCAGGTCTGAGATGTGACCACGTTAAAAACAGTGAATTCTTTGTTTACCATCCTGACCTAGTATGGATTGCAATTCCCTTTGAACATTGCTTGTGTGGGCTTTCTAATTTTGAAATTCTTTTTGTGGGCGAAGAATACAGATATAAAACAGGACCTGAGTACTTTTGCTTTTTCTTTGTCCTTAGCAGTTAGCATTATACCATCTGTTGCAAGAAGCGGGTTTCAAGCAGGTCCTTGTTTTTGTGTCTCCAACATGTTAAATCAAAATCGAAATGTTGCTGTCCTCAGCATTTGGGGGATCTCGGTGCCTTCTCATCTGTAGGCTTCCTAACGCAGGGCTTATTGATTGAAGCCATGCTTTTGTGTTCATTTGTAGCCATGCATCCCTCCTTCGGTGTTCTGTGATTGCGCTGCCTGTGGATCCTTTATCTGAGCTTCTCCATCTATCCTCATTGAAGTCAGTTATAATTGCGATGTCAAAGTCATGTTTTTTCGGACCCCCCATGTTTCTTCCCAGTTAATGTTTTTGATAATGAAACTAATACCTATCTTTTTCCCTCACAGTTTTCAGTCTAACTCCCCCAAGATCGTGGCATGCGTCTAATAACCAGCACCCTTGACCGTCACAAACCCTAATGTGACAGTCACTTCCTTCTGCATTCAGATCACCATCATTTACTCATAGGGTCTCTTCTTTGTTCATAAGTTAAGCCCCAAGTAGCCAGTCATTGTTTTATCAAACTTCCAAGAGTTGAAATGATCTCCAAGACATAAATGCAGTGGGTGTACTGTTTCCATGCCAACTTTAAGTTTCTATTGAGAAGTCATCATCCATGTTCCTTTTCTGGATAAATGTCCAAGAATATCACTACCTTTTGTCCCTACAAAAATGTTCCATGCCACGTATTAATTTAACAAATATTTCTTAAGCATTTATTATACTGTGTTAGTTTGCTAGAGCTACCACTAACAAAATACACAGACTAGGCGGCTTTAACCAACAGAAATGTGTTTTGCAAGAGTCCTGGAGGCTGCGGGTCTGAAGTCAGGGTGTTGGCAGCATTAGTTCTTCCCGAGGGCTGGGAACCAGAAGTCTTTTCATGCCTGTCTCCTTGTCTTGTGCATGGCTGGCTTCTCCCGCCGTCTGCTGTCGTCTTTCCTCCATTTGTGTGTGTATCTAAATTTCCTCTTCTTGTATGAACACCAATTCTATTAGAGTCCACCCTCACGACTTCCTGTTAACTTAATACCTCTGTAAAGCCCTGTCTCCAAAGATGATCACATTCTGGCAGCTAAGACTTCAACACATGAATTTGGGGGACACAATTCAGCCCAAAATGCATACAATGAGCTAGGCCCTGAGCTAGGCCCCGGGAATACTGTAATAAATGAAACAAAGCCCCTCCCTCGAAGACTTTATTATTTATCTCTGGTGGGAACTGGGGAAGGTTGAACAGTAAACCATAAATAGATGTAGTCACACCAGATAGTGCCATAGAAAATGTAACCATGCCAGGAGATGGAGGGTGACAGATAAGAGATGGTGCTGGGAGCCCTGTAATTCTAGGTTCTGGCACATCTAGGTAGAGTAAGCCAGCTGTGTGATTGTATAAGAAGCATGTACTCCAGGCCGAGGGAACAGCCAGAGCAAAGACCTGAGGTCGAAGCGTGGTTGGCTTGTTCAAGAAACAGGAAGGAGGAAGTCGAGTAACGGAAATGACAGCAGCAGGGTGGGAGTCTTGTCAGGATTCGGATTTTATTCTAAGTAGTATTGGAAGCAATTGGAGGGTTACAAACAGGAAACTGACGGACAGAAAATGGTACTAAACTTGGATTTTATGAAATATAAGGTACACGCTCTCTGGGAAATGTATATCATCCTTAATCAAAATGCATAAACAATTTTCTGGTAGACTTCAGTGAAATTAAAAATTCCCTCTGGGAATATCATCACCCACCCGCCTGACAATGGGTCTTGAGAGGAGCCTAATAGTCTTCTCTGTCTTCAATTAAACACTCACATAAAGTATCTCTACCAAGAGGGAGTCTTTGAATTGGCTTTTTCAGAAGCCTCTTCCCTTGTGGCTCAGTTTGAAATTAAACTTTGATACATGCTTGTTATCAATTTGTCTAAGAAATTGCTTTAATGAAGGTAATCACATTTACATTTTGAAGAATCATTCTCGGTACTAGATAATTCACTGTAGCATTTGCATTTGGGTGTGTAACTTCTATTATACCTGCTTCTTTTGCATATTCAGCACAATTTTCTCCCCTCCTCCCCCCCACCCCCCACCCCCATTTATCTTTTAATGGGGCAAACACCACTCTGGCAAATCTCACTCTATAACCATCAGATCTAAAGCATGTAATAACAGCAAAATCTTTTTTTTCATTTATTTTATTTTTTAAGTTTATTGGAGTAACATTGGTTAATACAATTATATAATTTTCAAGTGTACATTATAATTTGACATCTATATATTCTATTGTATGATTACCACCCAGAGTCCAGTTTCCTTGGATGGATCAGCTACCATATATCTGATCCCCTTTACCCACTTCACCCTCCCCCAACCCCTGTCTACCTCTTCCCTTCTCCCCTACCCCCTACCCTCTGGTAACCACTAGTCTACTATCCATGTCCATGAGTCTCTGTCCTGTTCATTTGTTGCTTTTAGGTTTATGTTCTACATATAAGTGATATCATGTGATTTTCAACTTTTTTAGTCTGGCTTATTTCACTGAACATGATTATATCGAGGTCCATCCATGTTGTCACAAATGGCAGTATTTCATCTCTTCTTATGGCTGAGTAATATTCCATTGTATATATGTACCACAACTTCTTTAGCCAACCATCTATTGTAGGACACTTCAGTTGCTTCCACGTCCTGGCCACTGTGTGCAAATATCTTTTCAGGTATGGGTTTTCAAGTCTTTGGGGTAAATACCCAGTAGAGGGATTGCTGGATCATATGGGAGATCAACTCTTAGTTTTTGAGAAACCTCCATACTGTTTTCCATAATGGCTGTACCAATTTGCAGTTCACCAGCAGTGAGGGTTCTTATTTCTCCTCATCCTCCCCAATATTTGTTATTACTTGTCCTGCTGATTATAACAGCAAAATCTTAACAAGACCCAAAAAGAAGTAAAATAAATCTACTACAATTAAACAATATTATTCCTTGTCATGAACATGCCTACAGTATGCTGCCTTTTGTTTTGTGTTCTTTTATGCTAAAGGTGCAGAAATAACAGAGTCATGATTTACAGTTTGCCCTTTCAGGCTTCCCTTTCTGTCCTCCTGCCCTATTCAGTCAACAAATATTTATTGGGTGCCTACTGAGTTTTTAAGCACTGTTAGGTACAGAGAATATTGTGTTCAACAAGATGTGAATAATGCCTGAAAAAAATGGAATGCGCCAACAATCAAAAGCAAAAAGCCAGTCTCGGCGAGTGGAACATGGAGCATCCTTTGGTGCCAGAACATCGGTCCAGTTGAGACATGACAAGGCCACAGAGGTGGTCATGAGCCTCAGATTTAGAAAATCGCTTTACTCCAAGTCCCCAGAAAGAGAGAGCGCATGTGGAGCAAATAAACACAGTGCAGACGAAGCCTCCTTCTTCCTGTTGGTCTTTAACATATTTGGCTAGGTTTAAACTTGATTTGACACTTTCCTAAAAAATTTCACTGTATTTTTAAGTTAAGAAGTCTGGTATTTTGAACATGAAATGATACATGAAAAATTCCAATAGGCCATTTCGAGACATCCTAAGAGGTCCGTATTGCAGTGTACTTTTAAAAAATTTGTTGAGATAATTCACATAGCATACAATTTACCCATTTAATGTGTGCAATTAAATGGTTGTACTATCTTCACAGAGTTGTGTAACCATCACCACAATCAGTTTAGAACATATTCTAACTTCCCAAAAAACCCATACTATTTAGCAATTACTCATTTCCTCCTCTCCCACTCCTCTAATTTACTTTCTGTTTCTATGAATTTACATGCTCTGGATATTGCACACAAATAGAATCAAATGATCTTCTGTGACTGGCTTCTTTTACTTAACACAATGTTTTCAAAGTTCAGCCATTTTGTAGCATGTATCAGTACTCCAATCCTTTTTATTGTAGTATAACATTTCACTGCATGTATACATACATACATACATACATACATACATACATACATGCATGCAGTGAAATGTTATATATCACATTTTATTTATCCATTCACCAGTTGATAAACGTTTGGGATATTCTGTTTGGGGCTATTATGAAAAATGCTGCTATGAACATTGTGTATCAGTTTTTGTATGGTCATACGTTTTTATTTCTCCTAGGTAGATACCTATGAGTTAAATTGCTGAGTCATATATGCAGTAACATTATGTTTATCATTAGAAGAACTGCCAAACTTTTCCAAAATGAGTCCTCCAGTTTACACTCCCATCAGCAATGACTGAGGATTCCAGTTTCTCCATATCCTCCCCAGCCAGGCATAGTTCTCTTAATTGAACGAGTTCTTTTCAAATCTAAGCTGACTAATCACATCCTCTGTCTTTGAATCTATTTAAGTTATAAAAAGATAAATGATTACAAAATATCTAAAACACCAAAGCAAGCCCATTTCTGATACAAACTGACCTTTCTGTATCAATAAATAAAAAGCTTCTTAAACTCTCCTTTTTTAAATTTCCCCTTTAAATTCAACGTTAGCATTCACTAAGGGTGCTAAAAAACATCTGGGAGAATCGCACTGTCAGCAGAAGTCACTTTTTTGTATCATCTAGTAATACTGAGTGTTTTTCAATTCAAAGTGTAGATTAAGTCTTATTATTGAAAAAGGGCAAACTGCAGGTCCTTAGATAAATTATGGCTCTACAAATTTCTGTTTTGGGTATATACATAAAATTAATGAAATTGTTTTCTAATAAATGCAATACAGAAAGGGAAAGTTTTTAAAAAGTCAAATTGAATCTAGGTACACTTCCCTTCTCACAAAGATGGGCACGTATATTAGCTATTATTGGAGTTTTCTCCCTTCTCAGGCCACCAATGGTCCTGGGAACCAGGTCGGGCTAGGTCCCCAGTGCCATTCTTTACTGAATTCCCCCCACCCCCACCAACCTTATTTATTGAAGAATGAATACCTACTAGAAATATAAATGCATTAGCTAGTTGAGATTCTACTAGATTACGGAACACAAAGAACAGGTAAGTGTGGGGCACCAGGAACTGGATAGGAAAGGAAGGCAGCAAAGAAGAAAGGAGAATAAAAAAGAGAGAAAGGGACAAAGAGAAAAGATAAAATTTGTTTAAAATTTTAATAAAAAATCAGTATATCCAAAGTAAATTGTACTCGAAAGATAAAATCGCATGAACGCATTTCAAGTTGGAAACTGTCAGTGCCACATCAAGTGACTGGAAAATTTGGGGCTTGCCCTGACAGGGGGTACGTATACTAAAAACTGGAACTTGGAAATTAGTAATGAATGTCATGGTAGCGATGCATTTTTTCCAAATGAATTGTGTCGTTTTTTGCTTAGAAATGTCAAGCTTTCTGTATGCAATGTTACTGCCGGTCTTTGTTCATCTAAGCTAAATATTTCTAAATGTATCACATAATATACCAAGTCTCCCTCTAGTTCCAAATTCTAAGTAAAGAGCATTTACTAAAAATACCTTCACTGTACTGGCTGATTTTTATTTGATGACTCTTATTTGACAGTCAACTTTTCACAAAATCACCTTAAATTTGACACATCTTTTCTTGTAAAGATATTCCAGTTTTTGCATTCTCAGCCTTCAGTCAAAAATCCACAAACCGCTGGTGGTCACAGTACAGGTGTAAGAAGCATGAGTTCACACATGCGTCCCTCCTGGAGTTCCGCAAAGTGGACAACTGAGGCTCCCAAGAGCCCGAGAATTCTTCTCCACAAAGCCACAATTGTGGATCTTTGGGGTCATAAAGAGTGGGGCTGAGTTAGGTTAAGAGGTCAAAGAAAATATTATTCATATACATCAAATGCAAATGGTATAGCTGCATTTATACCACGCAGGGTGTCAAGTATTTTTTGCATTATTACAATTTTAAATACTTGATTCCTTTTTTAAGCTAAGTCACCTGGCATACCACAGGTTAACTGAAGCATTAGGGAAGATTCAGAATCACGCTGCCAGGCTCAGCCTAGCCCAGACACTGAGGGTTTCTGATATTGACTAAAGAATTAGGAACTAATTATCCATTTTCAAATTTTAAGGTAATTGCAAAACAGAGATACTGAAAATAATTGCTTGGTTCGTGTGCTGTCTGTCATCTCAGAGTTTGCTGGCGCTTCCACCCAGTGCTTCCCTGTCAAAGTGGGATGTAAGCCAATCTCTGGGAACACTCACTTATCTTCCCTTTGTTATGCTGCAGAAAGTTAAGTGGTAGATTCATCGAACTAAAATAGCGTTGACAAACATCCCCTACATTAGCATTACTTTGCTTCCCAGGAGTCTCTCGCTGAGACAAATTATTTTATTGTTTGTTCATTGCAGAAACTTCCCAAAAGACTCATTAATTCTTCAATGGAAAGCACCAACATTTTTTGTCGTAAGATTCTTCAAACCTCTTGCTTCACAATCCTTGTGCTGCTGTTTTCATTAGCCCCAGACGGTTTATCCTGATCCTTATCCAATCCTAATCAACTTCGCACATTGAAGGACCTGCCTTAAACTAGAATTCCATTTCCCAATAATTTAATCTCATCTTTCCCCTTCTGAGATGCTGCCAAAGTTCCGTATTGGTGGTGAAAAATAAACTAAACTTTGTCTTATCAACAGGTTGTGTTGGTAATATTTGGGGAGCTGGTATTTGCATTTAAAAAGAATATTAATATTTTTAACATGTGGCATGACAGCAAAAGCTTTGAGAAGCATGGCTATAGAATATATACCCAAGTGTGGAATGGCTGAGTCTTAAAAGTACGTTTTCAACTTTCCTATTTATGGGCCAACTGTATCAATTTAAGCCTTGTTTTCTCATCTATAAAATAAAATGGTTGGGCAGGATAATGCTTAAAATCTTTTTTGACCTTGAAAATGATTTCACCTTCTGATTTATAAAGAAACTCCTTCTAAGAACAAAAACATTCCGCTGATTTTACACACACACATCTGTGTGTGTGTATGTGTGTGTGTGGCAAAACATTATCTAGCTTATCTTGTAAGGTAAAGTATTTTTAAATGACTAAAATGATTAAGAAAGAAAATGAAGCATAGAGAAGAAAAATTACTTTAGTTTTTCAGTGCTCTAAGAAATGGAAAAAGGAACCAAGCCTCCAAGCTTTCTCTAGAATATCCTATAAGCACACCTCTTTTCATAAGTTCTATTGATAGGATATCCATAGCAAGAATATCAAATACACGGCATATGTGCCCATCCCTCCCACTTCCTTGCCCTTGGCAGACATTACAAAGCAATTACAGCAACATTCCACAATGCATAGTCTATTCCACAATGCTTCTCAGTGCACTGCTCCAGACAGCCAATACCAGTCAGCTCTGGTTGCTGCTACAATCCTAGCAACCTGTTTTACTTTCTGCCTTCTCCAACTGTCCCATCATAAACTCTAGTGGAATTTCAACCTGAAGCCACCTCCAGTGACTTGCCATTCTCCAAACAAAAATGCTCTTCGGTGTGTCTGTGCCTTTGCAGATGTTTTCCTCAGACCTGGAATCTCCTCTTCTCCCTTTTCAGCCTGGCCAATGCTCACTTCAAGGTTAAGTGTCACCTGCTCTTAGAGTCAGGGGAGAAATTCCTTCCTCGACATAGAGGTATTTCCTTTCCACAGCTCCCAGAGCATCCCGTGCTTCCTCCATCATCGCAGGCATCCCGCTGTCATGGAGTTACTCAATTGTCTTCTTCCCCCAGAAAGAATGAGTCCTCTGAGGGCTGGGTTTTGCATTCATACAACCTATCGCAGTACCAGATGTAAGGGCTAATAATCAAGAAATGTTTGCTGAGTTGAAATGAAATAAATTATATTTCCTTGAACCTATAGAAATAGTCCTCTTTTTTTTCCAGGAAAATCTCAATTTCACAAAACTGTAATTTTTCTTGGACATAACTCATTATTATATAGCCATGAATCCATTTATATAATTCTGCCAATCTTTTCTCATAAATAAATTCACAGATTAGGAAAAAACTCTTTTTTGCCAGATTGTATGTCATCTCGTGTATGAGAACTATTGTCACTGAATACCACAAATTGCACTTGCTGCAACTGGGACCGTGGCTGCCCCAGCTGGCCCACCAAGGATGGGGCTGATCCCAGAGCAAACAATGGACTTACTGGTTGTTTTTTTATGTCTATATTGTCACCTGAAAGGAAAGGAGGGAACACAGTGGCCATCTAATGGGGTTTGCTATTGCCATCAAAAACAATCTTCCAGGTCAGTGTAACTGTAAAAGTATAAGGACAGACAAAGAAGAAGCTGGTGCTTGACTCAGTGCCAAAACTGGTTACTTGAGAGAACACGAAAGAAAAGAACTGATGAACTCTTCAGAACTGCATCGTGTGGTCGATCAAGAGCAGAAAGGGCATGGAATCAGCTCTTTCCTTGAATAATTGTTTTTTGCAGTCAGGACATTTCTTAAAAGGAAATTGTGTGGGAGTTGGTGATAAAGATGAAGAGTAGCTGAAAGGCAGGATATTTCTACTCCCTGAGTTCTATTTTGCAGCCTATTTTGCAGATACTAAAATTGGAGAGAGGAAAATATATTAGAATTTAAACATCTCCTCCATGAAGATGACCAGCAAAAAGGATTTACTTAGACTGTAAAGATTCAGGGATTATGTACAACTGCCCCTAAAATGGGAAGACCAGCGCCAACAGGGAATCGCCAAACTGTCAGATCACCCTCCAACAACCTAATTGCACCAGAGAGTAGCCAAAGCAACTGGATCGATAATTTTAAAGTCCAACTCTGTTGTCTTGGAAACAAAATGGCTCACCCCCGTTTGGATCAGATCAATTGCACAGCAATCAAATTGCAAATAATGGTCTCACCGGATTGTGTACTTGGCAATTTTTGGACACAAGGGTAATTAGAATACTAGGCAGGTTTTTTATCACAGAGGGTTAGAAACTTAACCAACACAAAGGATTAAGGTATTATATATTTGAAACTACACAATTTTCTATTTATTTGGCCCCTTTTCAAACTCACGATTGCTTTTAACAAAGTTGAGTGTTTAATTGGTTTCTCTGCAACCAGGAAGACTGCTTATTTTAACCTAGGAACTAAAAATTTAATTACAAATACTGTATTTTAATCACCTGTCATGTATATACAATTTCTGAAAATGTTATACATGTCTTTTTTATCTTGTATTCTTTTGAAAACAGCATAAATATTTTGTTAGAGAGGCCAATTTTGAGGTAGTAAGCGATTTGCCACAGTCTTATATGGGAGGTCATGAGTGAGAATTTGAATTTTTAGAAATGCTAATGAAGCCGTTGGCAAGCAAAATGAAGGAAACGGAAGGTTTAAGGACACAGAAAGTCCTCTTTAAAATAAAATGAAAAGCAAAATAACTGGGAAAGCATTTCTCCCCTGCCCCAAAGCCTAGGATTAGAAGAATTACAACAAGTAAATAAATGTGAGGAAGGAAGAACCGATGCACGCCCAGGCGTGCGTGCCCACACCCGCCTCGTTCTTCCTTTTACAGCAGGAGAAGTGACCCTCGTCCCAGGCCAGGCCATCCTTTGGAGTCTTCACCTTCCCCATCTCTGAAACCTCCTCTCTCCTATGCAAATCAACCTCTCCCTTTCAATGTAATCCTTCTCATCAACGACTGCACATATGTAAGACTATCCCAACTTTGAAAAGAAAAATTCCCTCATCACTCTATAGCATTCAACTCCTCTGCTGCCCTTTACAGCTAATCTCTTGAAAGAGTCGTCTAAACCCACAGTTTCTATTTCTCATCCCCTGCTCATTAAAACTTATGCCTTTATGGCTTCTATGACCAACATGCCTTTAAAAAAGTATTTGACCAAAAAAAAATTTTTTTTGACTGCCACGTTGATAAATCCAAAAATAAATAAATAAAGACTTTTTTTTAGCATTTAGCCTGCCTGCCAGCCAGCCTGTGCCACCCTCCAGCTGGAAACACTCCTTCTCTTGGATTCCATGACACCCCACTCCCTCAATTTTCCTCCTGCATCTCTGGTGTCTTTTCCTTCTTTGCTCTTTTTGCCTTTCATAGACCCCAAGAAAGAGCTCCTCCAGACTCTGCCCTCTACCGCCTTCCTTTCTTATTCTCTGTTCTCTCCTTAGGCAGTTTCATCCAAACCCATGCCTTTGACTAGAACTTCTAGTCCCTGAGACTCTCAAAATCAAACCTCTCCCGCGAGATCCCAAATAACATGTTTACCTCCCACCGTGAAGTCTTCAGCTAAACAGCCTGAAGGCACCTCAGCCTCAAACTTGTACAACACTGACTTCTTGATCTGACCCTAAAACCTAATCTTACTCCAGTATTCTCAACCTCAGAGAATGGTGCCAAGCCAGAATGCTTGCTTAAACATTTCTCAAGCATGTCCACGGCTTAGCACATCTGCGGTTAGTCCCCTAATCCATGCTGCCATGTCTCTTGCAAAGGCTTCTGCAATGGCTTACTGCTAAGAGGTCTTCCTACCCTCCGACCCTCCGGCAGCCCAGTCTCCCCATGGCTGCCTGAGTGACATTTTGAACCCAAAATGTGATGATGGAAACCCCCTTATAAACACCATCAACTTCCCACAAATCATAAATTAAAGTTCAGAACCCTTCACGTGGACCACAAGGTCTTGCATTTCTGGCCCCTGCCCACCTTTCAAGCATCAAATAATATCATCTTCCACCTTGTTCTCTACTCTCCAGTCTCACTGACACCTGCCTTCACTAAAGAACTAGCTCACTAACTAAAACAAACTAAACTCACTAAACAGCTAGCTTTTCTTCCTCCAGGGCTTCAGGGCCCTCACTCCCTCCCCGTGGATGCTCCCTCTTCCTCGCCCCATCCGCCTGCAGCCACATTAACACCCGACTCGTTCTTCATGCTCCAGCCAAACCATCTTTTCTCCCAGAAGACTCCTTGCCAGTGCAAATCAGGTTCCTTTGTTATACATTTTCACAGAAACTCATGCTTCCTTCAGAGAATTTAGTGGTGTTTTTACATTCCTTAGCCAATCATGTGTTTAATGTCTATCTCACATGCTTCGCTGAAAGCACCACAAGATTAACTCTAGATCCGGTTCTGTTCACCACTTTTCCCAAGGAGCTAAGCAGAATACCCAGCACATAAATATCACTTAAGAAGTGTGTTTAATAAAGAAGTGTTTTTAAAGTATTGCACCTATATTTTATATTTCTGCCATTAAACGTGTGATAAATATCCAGGAATGCCTCTTAGATGACTCACGCACCTACACTGTGTGAAGCCAGGCTTGATAAATGGATCATAAATGTTCTGGAAACTTGTGGGGGGGGGAAGCAGGGACGGGGGGACTGAGTCCATATATTTTAAGGCAAAGGGTTGGAGAATCCACTAAACAATACCAAAATAGGCACTGTGCTCAGTGAGAGAAATCACTAATGAGAATGTGCTGAGACCATAAAGGTGTGGAAGACATAAAGGCTGTGTACTCTTTTGGCATCTAACCCTCTCAATTTACAAAGTGAGTGAGTTCCAGGAAGGTGAAAAGACCTGTCCGAGCTCCTGTAATATAGTACTCAACAACACCGCTTTGTTTGTGTCCCTCCACGTACCCAGCACTGGGCTCTGCTCCCAGAGGACGTATGATAAAATGTATTAATTAAAAGGAACACGGGAGTGCACAATAAAAATAATTCATTTAACACATATTTACACTGCACATACTGTCTTTGGGGCCTGGATAGGCAGTGCAGAACTGAAAACAAGACAAGCATGATATCTCCGCTCACGGACCTTATATTAAGATAATTATAGATTGTGAGAGTTGCTGTAAAATATATAAACAAGGCAAGGTGACAGTGAGTCGTGACAGGAAGAAAACACCACAGTCACTTTCGATAGACGGGAATGACACTGGAGTTGAGGCATAAAAGGGTCACTGACCTCTGTGGCACATGTGATTCCCGAACACAGCCTGACACCCTGCGCACTGAAGCGGGGTGCAGCCCAGAAGAGGTGAAGGACAGGAGCTATAGACCCAAAAATGTGGGCTGAAGGCCTAGGGACCAAGCCTGTAGGAGAGACCTTGCTGTGTCTTCTAAGGTGGTGGCAGCACTAACTGCTCCATCACAGGATGTCTTTGAATATTGGGCTTCAGGGGCTTCCCAGGGCCTGTTTGATTATCTATCTTCTTTTTAATGTTCAACATCCTTTCACAGCAATTTTATCATCTTATATAGAGTATTTCTGGGAGGATCACAGCAGAAATCATGGCCCTCATGATACTGAGTCCTAGAGCCTCAGGGACTTACTTAGCTCAGACAAATCATCGAAGGCAAATGGAGGCCCGTCCCAAGGACTTGACCTCCAAAGCCCACACTCTTTCCACAAAACCACAGAGGATCGATTTTGTCCTCTCTGTGCTTTTGTTCACATTGTAAATATCAAATGATGCTTCAGTGTTTAACGCAGTTCATGCATTTTTACATACTTATTATATGGTCTCGCTAGATACTGTGATGCAAGTGAAGGGCTGATGGAGCTAATCGAAGGAGCACCAACTAGAACGCCGAAATGCCTCTTGACCTGCGCTCCCCCGCATCCCTGCCCCGCCTCTTCAGACCACAGCCTCGCAGCTAGCAAGAATCACCCAGTTGCCCCGTACACACATCAAAACTTGTCATTGTCTTCACTGAAAACCTTGATGGCACTGCAGTCACTTTGGTAGGGTTTTTTGATCCTGGTTACACAGTAGAATTACCAGGCTTAAATGCCTAGGCCCTACCCCAGAAATTTTGACTTTAAGTGGTCTGGGGTGGGGCCGTTATTCTCTTTTTTTCTTTTTTCTTTTTTTTCTTTCTTTCTTTCTTTCTTTCTTTCTTTCTTTCTTTCTTTCTTTCTTTCTTTCTTTCTTTCTTTCTTTCCTTCCTTCCTTCCTTCCTTCCTTCTTCCTTCCTTCCTTCCTTCCTTCCTTCCTTTTTTTCTT